>MUZC01000269.1:1030609-1060515 GCA_002072015.1 Radix auricularia | reverse complement strand
GTGTGTGTGTGTGAGTGTGTGTGTGTGAGTGTGTGTGTGTGTGAGTGTGTGTGTGTGTGTGTGTGTGTGTGTGTGAGTGTGTGTGTGTGTGTGTGTGTGTGTGTGTGTGTGTGTGTGTGTGTGTGTGTGTGTGTGAGTGTGTGTGTGTGTGAGTATGTGTGTCCCCATAACCTAGTCGTAGGGAGCACTAAAGTTTATTTCCTTAGAACTTTCTCGGGGCTTGGTAGACTTGGCGGCGTTCATCTCCTCTCCAAATCAACGGAGGACTTTTAAGCAACAGTCATTCATCAAAAATATTATTGTGGCTTTCACGTGGGATAGATCATTGGTTCTCAAACTTTTGAGGTTGACGGACCACTTGAGAAATGTTTTTTTTTAGCCACGGATTACTGCTGAAAATCTTCTACTGCCATGCTAATAATTTATATATAATTAAACTTTTTATATAGTTCTGAGGAAACCTTCCCGACAAGGGGTGCCCTTACCCAACACAATGTGGTTGGTTCTGCGGTTGCCCGCAACCCCGGGAAGGCTTCAGTGATGATTTCCCCTACCTTGCGACAGTCCTAAACAAACTAGACCCGTTTCTCTGTACCGTGGTGGCGCCGCAGCTATGGCGGGTCAAAGTAGAAAAATCCACATCCTCCTTTGGGAGGTAATCCCCTTTGAGAGGCAGGACGGTGAGCCTCGAGCGAACTTAACCCTGCCCAGGCGGGCCCCTCTTAGAGGGGACCGTGTTGGGGGTGCCCTTGTCAGCTACGCCTCTTGGTGGAGAGGCGGGAGTTGCCGAGAGATGCCCCAACGGGACCTATAAGAGTTTTAATAACTCAGGGCCTTTGATGCCATCTCAAATTACACATATAGCTAACTGCAAATTTGCATGTTAGGTTTAAGTATCGCTGGTCAGTTCTATCAATTTGATTAATTTCTATGGTAGTATATTAAATCAATCAATGTGTGCAAGAAACGGATTATTGGAAATACGAAAAACTCTGAATGTTGCCATCACCAAAGTACAAGTTAAATTGATCCTGCAGTGATTGAATATGATCAGAAATCAAATTTATCAACAATTGTTTGATGATTTCAGCATTTCTTGGTTTCTCAACAGCCAACCAAAAGACTGGCAGTAATTGGCATTTTGAACAATAGACACATAACTAAATATATCAACACTTCAACTAAAAACCTTGCACTAATTATTATTGTTAACTTTAGACAAATAACTACAAATATCAACAGTCACACTAAAAGCCTCGCAGTAATTGGTATTGATCGAGAGCAGCACGGTCCGACAGCATGGGAGATAACCATCTTAATTCATTAACCAAGGGCAGTGATTGGATCGGAGAATGATTGGTTGAAATCAAAGCGGCCATTGGTGATGGGGGCGGCGTTCGTTGGGGTGGGGTGGGGAAATCCTACCATCGACCAGCGAGTCAGATAAACATGCTGGTATAATGATGGGGACCTAATAGATCAGGTCTGTATGCTGGTATAATGATAGGGACACAATTGATCAGGTTTCTATGCTGGTATAATGATGGGGACCCAATTGATCAGGTATGTATGCTGGTATAATGATGGGTACCCAATTGATCAGGTATGTATGCTTGTATAATGATGGGGCCCCAATTGATCAGGTATGTATGCTGGTATAATGATGGGGCCCCAATTGATCAGGTATGTATGCTGGTATACTGATGAGCTCCAATAGATCAGGTATGTATGCTGGTGTAATGATGGGGACCCAATTGATCAGGTATGTATTCTGGTATAATGATGGGGACCCAATTGATCAGGTATGTATTCTGGTATAATGATGGGGATCCAATTGATCAGGTATATATGCTGGTATAATTATAATGATGGGCATCCAATGAAAAAGTTAGGAAGTTAACACCTGGTGATACACAATTTACAACCTTGTAGGAAGTACAAAAACAACCGAATCGCCAATGTTCTGTTCTGGAAGATGATTGATCTTCTTGTGACAGCTGTGTTGTGTTTAAACCGTGTTTATCTTACCAACGCTATTCATTCTACACCCATTTAAACCAAACTATCAAATCACAGACCGAGGCATCCAACATAGGTATGGAACATTCCTTTTAGAGTAAGTTGATTAATAAGCGATTATAAATAAGGCGGTGGTAAAAGACACATCCGGTCCAATTAACGACAACACTGGCTACACTAGACTAATCACTGTATTGATTGTTGCAGTCAGTTTAATGGGGGCCAGCGTGTAGTTAATGTGAGTTATAACCAGGTAGATCTGAATGGCGTGGACCTAGAGAATTTTGACTGTACCTTGCAGGATATTTTATAAGACAATACGCAAGTGGTGTTTATAGTATTTCAGATCGAGATTAAAATATTAAAAACTCGAAAGATGAGGAGACAGCTTTATTTTGTAAACCATTAAATAATGTTTTGTTAATGATACAATTCTTGTTTCTTTCACAAACACCCATTTCTTGTTCCCTGTGTCTTAAGTATGAAACCATTATTTCTAGATTGCTATTAAATAATTGAAATATAAAATATCATCTAAACATGTCATCCAAAAGTAGATCATCTCACCATCCATGTTCACAACACACATCCAAACCCAGCCATCAATCAAATACCTTCCTATTGCTGACAACCCCAGCCATCAATCAAATACCTTCCTATTGGTTACAACCCCAGCCATCAATCAAATACCATCCTATTGCTGACAACCCAAGCCATCAATCAAATACCTTTCTATTGCTGACAACCCCAGCCATCAATCAAATACCTTCCTATTGGTTACAACCCCAGCCATCAATCAAATACCATCCTATTGCTGACAACCCCAGCCATCAATCAAATACCTTCCTATTGCTGACAACCCCAGCCATCAATCAATACCTTCCTATTGCTGACAACTCCAGCCATCAATCAAATACCTTCCTGTTGCTGACAACCCCAGCCATCAATCAAATACCATCCTATTGCTGACAACCCCAATCAAACGCGTGAGATCACATAACCGCCGAACTCTGGTGGAATATTGCCTGTCCCACCGACTGCATTCAATCGCCATATCCCCCCCCCACTCCTGTTACCCCCTCTCCACCCACCCCTTCACATTCGACGTATCAATAGCGGACCGACCGACGTTCCTCAACAAAAGCCGGACATCCAGGGGTCACAAGGGATGACAGCCACCGTCCAGTGTTCCAGGCTTGGCGGCCCAGTCGATGACTGAAGGGGAGGAAGACTTTCACGTCCGCAGATCCCGCGAGAGTACATCGGAACGTGATCTGCTCCAGCCCCGGGTTGGGTTCGTATGCCAGTTATTAGCTAATTTTCCTGTAGAAAGTTACCACGATCTGGATTCAAGGGAGGTTTTTTATTTCTTTTATTGGGCTGAAGTTAACATTCTTATTGATGTCAGAGTGAAGACAATAACTCAACATCGCTGGATTGATTGTCGTAAAAAATAATGAAAAAAATAAATATATGCCATTCACATGATTACTTCAAATGTTGGCTTTAGATGAAGCATCAATGACGTCATGGTAAGAAATGCTTGATCCTAAGACGAAATTTTCTAAGGTAAATAAGGATTGTCTGCCCTTGGGAAGTAAAGTAAAAGAATGGAGTTTTAATATTTAGAAAATTGCCACACCAAAAAAGCAAAAGTTACAAATTAAATTTCCAGGTTCGCCAGTGCAAATGAGAAAATAAAACGTACAATCCCTTTTGAGAACTATCTCTACCCATCAGTAGGTATTTTCCGCTATAGTCGAGAAAACGTTACCTAGGTCCTTGACATTTACTGGATGTGCGTGTGGAACTACTTGCCTGCTCCGTTTAACACAAGAGATGAACACACACGAGGGACATCTACCGGGACACTGAATGTGTTGGGGAGGTCAGATGTGACGTAGGTAGTTTTGATTCGGGAATAGGGAGGGGGAAGGTCGTCTTATAAATAAGGAGGTTTTGTTTGGTGATTGTGGGATCAAAGTGGGAGGAATGTATCATGGGATCAAAGTGGGAGGAATGTATCATGGGATCAAAGTGGGAGGATTGTATCATGGGATCAAAGTGGGATGTACAAGAAATATCATATAGAATAATTGGGATAAGCAAAAAAATAATAAATGTGACTTGGAGAATATGGAATAGAGGAGAAATAATATATGACAAATAAATGACATGGAATTTAACGTCATTGTGGAGGGAATATGACAAATAAATGTCCATAGAAATCTGCATGTGATCGTAGGTTCATTCCCTCGCGGCCATGTAGAATCAAGTAGGGATCTCAAGTGAGACAAGTAAATCAGTGGTCAGAGATTGCTGGACATGCTGACGTAGACGGAGACAGCTGGACAATGGTCGCATCATGTCAATGTTTCTATGGACTGTGTATAGACTGGCGGGTAGAAGGGTGAATGGACGGCCGGGTAGGAGGGTACGGGAGGGTAGGAGGGTGAATGGACGGCCGGGTAGGAGGGTACGGGAGGGTAGAAGGGTGAATGGACGGCCGGGTAGGAGGGTACGGGCGGATTGAAGGGTGAATGGACGGCCGGGTAGGAGGGTACGGGCGGGTAGAAGGGTGAATGGACGGCCGGGTAGGACGGCTGAGTGTGTGTTCATGTCTGCCGTTCCAGCTTGGAGAAGTCGTTTATCCTCTGAAGACAGGCGGCCAATGTCTACACGACCAATGGTTACACCTCCAATGTCTACACGACAAAAGGTTAACCCCCAATGTCTAGTCGACCAATGGTTACATCGCCAATGTCTACACGACCAATGGTTACACCCCAAATTCCTACACGACCAATGGTTACACCCCCAATGTCTACACGACCAATGGTTACACCCCCAATATCTACACGACCAATGGTTACACCCTCAATGTCTACACGACCAATGGTTACATCCCCAATGTCTACACGACCAATGGTTACACCCCCAATGTTCTACGACCAATGGTTACATCCCCAATGTCTAGACGACCAATGGTTACAGTTACACCCCCAATGTCTACACGACCAATGGTTACACCCCCAATGTCTACACGACCAATGCTTACATCCCCAATGTCTACACGACCAATGGTTACACCCTCAATGTCTACACGACCAATGGTTACATCCCCAATGTCTACACGACCAATGGTTACACCCCCAATGTTCTACGACCAATGGTTACATCCCCAATGTCTAGACGACCAATGGTTACAGTTACACCCCCAATGTCTACACGACCAAAGGTTACATCCCCAATGTCTACACGACCAATGGTTACAGTTACACCCCCAATGTCTACACGACCAATAGTTACAGTTACACCCCCAATGTCTACACGACCAATGGTTACAGTTACACCCCCAATGTCTACACGACCAATGGTTACAGTTACACCGCCAATGTCTACAGGACCAATGGTTACGCCCCTAATGTCTACACGACCAATGGTCACAGTTACACCCCCAATGTCTAGACGAACAATGGTTACAGTTACACCCCCAATGTCTACACGACCAATGTTACACCCCCAATGTCTACACGACCAATGTTGCACCCCCAATGTCTACACGACCAATGGTTATACCTCCAATGTCTACACGACCAAAGGTTAAACCCCCAATGTCTAGTCGACCAATGGTTACATCGCCAATGTCTACACGACCAATGGTTACACCCCAATGTCTACACGACCAATGGTTACACCCTCAATGTCTACACGACCAATGGTTACACCCCCAATGTTCTACGACCAATGGTTACATCCCCAATGTCTAGACGACCAATGGTGACAGTTACACCCCCAATGTCTACACGACCAACGGTTACACCCCCAATGTCTTCACGACCAATGGTTACACCACCAATGTCTACACGACCAATGGTTACACCCCCAATGCCTACACGACTAATGGTTACAGTTTCACCCACAATGCCTATCTATTTCTTTTTCCGCATTCCTTACTCCCAACAAATCTCCTTTCATTAACGTATTTTCACGCATATTCCCCGCGGGTTATACACGATTTAACAAATCCCTACGGGTATCTCCGTGGGCGGCGTATCTGATTTTTTAAAAATATTACTTGCTAAGCTCGAAAATAAAATTAGATTCTGTATAACTTCTGGTAAGTTTGTTCACAATCGTCCCGTAATCGTTTGGTGTTACGTATCTGATTTCATAACGTGGCGAGCGACAGTATATATATATAAAGAGTTCAATCAAATAGAGTGGTTTAGCGTGATATGACATATCAAATGTTGTGGGATAGTGCGGGGTATAAGCGTGGGCGGGTTATCTGCGTGAGCGGGGGAATATGCGGGAAAATACGGTAACTGTATGACAATTCCGTTGACCAACCGTTCAGTTATCTATATCTACTACATTCCCTGCTCCCAAACAAATCCCCTCCCATAAATGAACTACTATCAACTCTCTCCGGATCCAGCCACCGACAAAGACCTGAGCCGAGCTGAGCTACCGAAGGTCGACCTCATATCGTGGCTGGCCAGGAAACCGTGTCTTTTGTGTTTGGTCCCAATGGCCAATAATCTCAAACCCAATTACCAAAATACGAGACGTGACGCAGGCGATGTTGAAGCGAGCGGGGAGAGGGGAGGAGGGAATGGGGAGCGATCCCAGGTGGAGCAGTGCCAGGGAATGGATGAGACCAGTAAAGAGAGAAGACGTATGCCAAGTGACGTAAGGACCTTAGTGGTGGGGTGTAGCTAATAGCAGTTGTAGCTCTTTCAGTCCACGTGCAAGGGCTTAAACAATGTACAGCTTTGGCCCTTAGGGTGTGGCACTGATAGTGCTTGCTGTCTCGGGGTGGGGTGGGGGTGTCTAAACTGGGAAGGTTAAAGAAAAAAACAACAAATTACACAAACTATTTGTGTAAGAAAACAATAAATTTAAGCTTTATTTATCAACTAATACAAATAATAGTAAACTTTTCGGCTCATGCCTTCATCAGTACAAAGTACTATAACATAAATAACTACTTACATATATCTTGAAAAATATTAGAGTCTATGTGATTATGTGATAAAAAATGAAAAGAAAACAAAAACAAACAAGGACACAGAATATAGAAAAAGGAGGAAGTTGAAGTATCTAAAGTAACAGTGAAAACCACAACGGGAAAACGATTTTGCAGTCAGGTAAAATTGTGGATTTGATTAATTCCATATGGAGCCAATGTACCAAATAGTTTTATGACTCTATTTTCCATGTGGACTCTATCATGGGTATTGGTTGCATATAGTATACCAGTAACTGCAAAATCCAAAATACCGTCATGGTCAACACTTAGACACAGGACACTGAGCCTGTTTATTTATATTGTACAGGTGTTCTCTAAACCGATCTCCAAGACGACGACCTGTTAAAGAAAACACGGGCACACATACTATTTGGTCCAATAATAATAGTTTTTTGAAACGGGATTTATAATATTTTTAGTTATAATAATAGTATTAACATCCTAAATATTACCTAGTTTTTATTACATTTTTTGGGTAAAATACATTACATTTGACATTATATGTAGAAAGAGTGTAGTATAGTATAAATAAATTCCCTTTATCATTCCTTGAATTTCTATTTGTATATTATTCAATTATTTCAATTTAATTTTTAAAAATTAATTTATTCATCTATCTGTTTACCGTTATGGGATGTATTGCATGATTAAACGAAATGCAAGAGTTCATTGTAAGGAAATAAAACACGTATGTATTAAACGTGAAAAATATTACTGATACCATTAGGATATCGCCGGGAAGGAAAGACAACTGCCAAATAGTTGTTTGAATGAAACGTTTTTTGGTTAGTTCCCTTACCAAAGCATATATTTCGTTTATTACCAGAAAATTTAGTGATTCAATCCAATAGCATCCACCTGTTTTTTTTGCTCAGCTCGAAAACGAGAAAGATCAGCAACGTTCCCTCTAAGGTTCGTTGGTCTGTGTGTAAATTGAAAAAAACTCGTGTGCAAAGATGCGAAGCATCCATTTTTTGTGCATTATTTTACAAAGTTTGCTGCGCAGCAATTCTAAACAGCTGCTCGGTGCACAACCGCAGCTTAAAGGGAACATTGGCAAGCTGTACATGGTTTTTATTGAGCAGGACACAGCGTTGTGTGCCCAAGTTACACCAACTAAGAACCGTATCAAACGTTCGAGGTCAGGGTGACGGTTGCTGGCTTTTAATATTGTCCATTTCACACACGGATGGACATTGAGCGCCAACAAGCTGACCCAACCATTGCTTCAGTTGATCTCCTGACCCTTAACTGACCAATGTGAGCAGCCAGGGTTTCGGAGTCGTGCGGGTCTTTTACCCATGTGCCATTTGGACCTCAAGATTTTTAAAGTTTAATTTAGGTATTGTTATAAAATCTTTAAAAAAACATAAAATTAAGATATAGTCTATAGCTCAAATGTCATAAACCATCAACATTTTATCGTTCAAGGGTTCCCAAAACAGCGCCGTATGCTCCAAGATATTTTGTCGACCGTTCTAACAGAAAAATACAAAGGGTTTAGTTAGTTTAGTTGAATCGCGACCGTATTTAACATTAACAAAAATTACGCCTACAAACAAAAATTAAATTTAAAAAAATTAATATAAAATGGTACACATTTTTGGGCAACTTCTTGTATTGTGTGTCACTTAAAGGCCAGGCAAAATTCATTTGATTATTCACTACAGTCTCATAGCCATTAAGTACAACGCTTAAAATCACTATCGAATAGGCGTCAAATGTGTCCACAAAGACATGCTGTAATGGTTGCTATACCGAAGTTTTACGTCTAACTCTAAGGGAGGATATTAAAATGATCACATTATTTCACTACTGACAGCTTTCAATGCCGCGGTTTACGTGCATCGGTTGATTGACGGGGACATCAATGATCAGATATTAGATCTCACATTACCATAGTAACCAATTTAACTTAAATACCATCACACAGACACGTCATTAGCCACACATTCTTCCCCAGCTGGGTGAGTTTCCGTTGGAATGTGAGGGACACACCCAGTTGTGTCATTCGTAGAGACCATATGTTCCACCATATGTTTTCGTTACATGGTCGTGTCATGTTTATGATAATTCCTTCATGATTTAGAAATATTTAAAGGAAAAATCGTGCTTACAAGAATAGTGCTGGGTTTACCTATTTGCTATCAAATTATAGCTTAGGGCCCCCGCTTTCTTGGTGGACCCCCGGTTTTTGTTCATGTTTGGCACTGACTTCAAAAAGGCTCCTATATCTCAAAATTTTAGGGCGCGATCAATTCTAAATTCGGCCATGCACAGGAATTATTTAGCATCAATTGGTTTACGTATTAGTGTTTAAATAAAACAAGCTTGAATACAGTCAAATCACCTGACTTTTGACATGAATGACAGTAAAAAAGACATGGGCAGTTTCTAGATTCTTATATATATATATATATATTATGTCATTTTCAGTTTTGGAATTACTGTTTGATCATATAATTTATATTTTATTTGGAGTACAGTTTTTCCAACTTTTTGGAATATTTTATAAGTGGATAGGGGCAGGGGGTAGTTCAACTACAGTCTTAGAGAAAACACTTTAAAACAATGTTGGTGCCACTACAGCAGTATCGTTGATGACAAACGTGGTAGTGTGTGTGTGTGGGGGGGGGGGGCACCGTTTTAGGAAAGCCCTGCCCATGATATATCACAGTGGCCCAAAAAACTTATCTCATAAACAAACGCTCTCTTCCAATGATGACTGAGTCTCGGTAAACATCTATCATAGCGAAATCAAAATTGATTCTATTTTTGTCAGTCACCCGATACTGTTCAGAAATTTTTTAAAATAAAACATTTGTGGTGTCCTTATTGATGAAACGTTACCCCATAGGTGTTGTGGGGAGGCAAAAAAAAATTCTGTCTTCTGTGTGTGTAACATTGTAGCATTACTCGCCTTGTGTTACAATGTAACATTACTCGCAGAGTGTAACATTGCAACATTACTCGTAGAGTGTAACATTGCAACATTACTCGCAGTGTGTAAAATTGTAGCATTACTCGCCTTGTGTAACAATGTAACATTGCTCCCAGTGTGTAACGCAGTAATGCCACCAGTGTTTCCAGGTCCGTCCAGCAATACGCGTGACAACACTGGTATCAATAAAACTGTCTTTGGCATTCCTGAGTTGTGTTATTGTTTGAAGGCTGGGGTCAGTGCTGAGGGAAATGTTAGTCAATATCTGCAGCCCTGTAGCGACACAAGTGCCAGGAATACATCATACCAGCCCCGCAGCTGTGGACATTTCTATTGTATTCCTTGTTGTGCAATTAGTTGTTTTTTTTACACTAGTTCAAACAGGTCAAACACGTATGGCAATGTCATATTTAAAATCATTCCTAATAACAATTAACTCATTTCATTAGTGAGAGCGCTGCCACGTTCAATTTCATTTATATCTTCATGTCCCTTATATCTCCATGGGCCCCACTCTATATTTCCCTTATCATCTCTCTCACATCTTTGATTCTGCAAAGGTTCAACTCTTATCAAATGTATCTGCCATTGTATTAACCTTTACTTTTAGGGTCGTTGTACACTTTGTGCTAGCTCCTCATATTTGTATACAATCTCACAGTCAATTGATGACCCGTGTGTCATTTGGTGGGTGTTTCTATTCGGGGACATACACTTGTATATGTATTGACTATATATTTTATACCCACCAAGACAGACGTTACAGATGAAACAGACTTTACGTGGTCCTCGCTTCTTCTACCATTTTTATCGTTAACTTTCTTGCCACATTTCCCACAACGCAAGTCCAATATTTCTAGGCTACTTTATAATTTATACCTCTAAACTTATCTCTTCTTAACACAACACAACCAACTACTGCTGCTAAAGGTTTCACCAGCTCAGTAACACAACTTGGTGTGAGACTTTGCTGTGAGACAAGGTGAGACCATTGCCACTAGAGATCCATTAACTCAAGTGTAAGAAAACAGATCACTTCGTGCTAATGACCATCAACTTGGTGTCACATGGTAGTGTTGGTATGGACTTTGTTGGTGGTGTTGGTGTGGACTTTGTTGGTGTTGTTAGTGTGGACTTTGTTGGTGTTGTTGGTGTGGACTTTGATGGTGGTGTTAGTGTGGACTTTGATGGTGGTGTTAGTGTGGACTTTGTTGGTGGTGTTGGTGTGGACTTTGTTGGTGGTGTTGGTGTGGACTTTGTTGGTGTTGTTAGTGTGGACTTTGATGGTGTTGTTGGTGTGGACTTTGATGGTGGTGTTAGTGTGAACTTTGATGGTGTTGTTAGTGTGGACTTTGATGGTGGTGTTAGTGTGGACTTTGATGGTGTTGTTAGTGTGGAATTTGTTGGTGTTGTTGGTGGTGTTAGTGTGGACTTTGTTGGTGGTGTTAGTGTGGACTTTGTTGGTGTTGTTGGTGTGGACTTTGTTGGTTGTGTTAGTGTGGACTTTGTTGGTGGTGTTGGTGTGGACTTTGTTGGTGGTGTTGGTGTGGACTTTGTTGGTGGCGCTTGTTTAGATTACTTTATTATGCCCAGTAAAATAGTGTAGAATAAATTGGGTCATAACTTTGAAGGTCTTAAATAAAAACGTTTATAAATTAAATGTCTGTCTTCACCAGTTTCTAGAATAAGTTACTAGACAGCTCACTTCCCGCCAATCAAACCGCGAGTGTGTCATACTATACAATCTAGAAAATCATTTTAAAAGTTATTTAGCAAGCTTTGACATATAAGAAACGTAATTTTTTTAAAAATGCATACAAATGCCAGTTGGCATAAAATCAACATAACTGAAGACTGAAATCGCTACATTGACATCGATGCCACATAACTTCATTAGGTCTAGTTTTAGTCAGACCACGTTAGTATGGCTGTGAAACATGTCATTCTGACCTATCTAGCCAGTGAGATGAGATTCCCACCAACTGCGAGCATGATGATCATCTTTAAAGTTAAGGCCGACTGTTATTTTTTAGATGGTATCTTTACGGCTAATTTCATTTTGTCCATTATGAACTTATGAAGACAACTGTAGTTGTTTTCTTTTTTGTTTGTTAAAAAAAAAAACACTTTAGAATGGAATGACTCTTACTGTTATGCAACATTGTATGTTTCATGTAAGATACAAGCTTTGACAACCTGCTGACTTTATAAGAAAAACCAACTGATGTCTTAAATCTCAAAAAGAAACCCAAGCCAGTGTATCGTTGACGACATATCATAGAAGCAAGCATCTTTAAAAAAAACCGAATTGATTTACAAATGTTAGCCTCAAACCAATGGCTTAACGGATCCATGTATAAATGATGAGTCGTGAGGGCCCCCGCCCCCCCACCCCCCCCCCCAACAACAATGTGCGACATAATCTCTAGAGGCCAAGATATCAAATTCTCCCTGCTGCTAGAATCATTCTGGATTTTATGAGAATCCAACACGTATTAGTCCAGTGTATAACAATAACCCCAGATATCCCAAGGTCAATAACCCCAGATATCCCAAGGTAGCCATTAAAAAAACACTGACAAGAACACTTCGTGCTAGATCAGTGGTTCTTAACATGGGTTCGATCAAACCCCGGGGTTCGGTGAATCAATCTCAGGGGTTAAGCGGTTCATAGGATTCGTAATGACACGAACATTTTTCCTATTGAGAAGGGTTCGGTTAACGTGTACATGAAACTGTTGGGTTCTGTGAGTGTGAAACTGTTGGGTTCTGTGAGTGTGAAACTGTTGGGTTCTGTGAATGTGAAACTGTTGTGTTTGGTGAATGTGTATATGAAACTGTTGGGTTTGGTGAATGTGTATATGAAACTGTTGGGTTTGGTGAATGTGTATATGAAACTGTTGGGTTCTGTGAATGTGAAACTGTTTGGTTCTGTGAATGTGAAACTGTTGGGTTCGGTGAATGTGTATATGAAACTGTTGGGTTCGGTGAATGTGTATATGAAACTGTTGGGTTTGGTGAATGTGTATATGAAACTGTTGGGTTCTGTGAAACTGTTGGGTTCGGTGAATGTGTATATGAAACTGTTGGGTTCGGTGAATGTGTATATGAAACTGTTGGGTCCAACCAGGGCCGTCTTAAAACATAGGCCCGTTTGGGGGGAGCGCACTCTCTCTTTGCCCAGGGGGCCAACACTATTTCTTTGCCGGGGCCCAGCACTATTTCTATCCCCGGGCCCCAAAACGTTGTAAAGACGTCTCTGCCTCCAACAAGGTCAAGAAACACTGGGCTGGGTGTATACATGACACAATATACACTGGAGCTTACATTATAAAGTCTAGTCTAGCAAGACACAACAAACAAACAACACATGCACAACACACAAAAAAACAACAACAACAAAACAAAAACAAAACGTCACAAATTTTGAAATAAAAAGGTAATAGCCAACCATTCTGATTAATTTATTGTTTGTATTTTTGTTGTTGTTGTAATACAACAATTTGTTAGGCAATGCGTCGTCAGAACACTAAATGTGTGGTCACTCGCAAATTTCATCTAGAGACAATGGGAGGATGGGAAAATGTTCATCCTTGCAATGTTCATTCAGAGACAATGGGAGGGTGGGAGAATGCAGCGATTCAACAAATAAATGAAGCTATATAGCAGAGGCGGGACTAACGGTGGCGGCGCTAACATGAGGTGGATTGCTAAGATTTTTTTTCCATTTCAACATTTTAAAAAAATTATTAGTTTTCAATTGTTTTATCCTGTTTGGGGGTGGGGTAGGGCTGGGGGAAGTGGGGATACAGTCCCGTTAATGCCGCCAGTTAGTGACGTCACTGGCTACTGGGTTAAAAGATTTTATTAAAATTTGAAATGAAATCAGACACAAAGTGGATTAGTTTTATACTTAATTTAAAAAACAACAACAACAAAACAAAGAAACAAAATGAAATAAAATGTATATATTATAAATTATAAGAGCATCCGTTAACATAATAAATATTGTACAAATAAGCAAAGCTACACTATATACCTCAACAAAACTTTGTTTTTTTTTAACAGCTTGGTGTGTGAAGTGTTGTAATGCCATTAACAAATTATTAACAATGAAACGGTAAGAAACATGAGAAATGGGGGGGGGGGGGCGCTGGGATGGGGTTAAAATGAGATTACGACAAGGTTTAGTATTAGGAAGGCGACACATGGTGGGGTTGTTATAAATATATAGAGAGGGCTGGACTGAAAGTATTGCACTATGTTAAATGTGGTAGTGAATATATGAGTGAAGGTCTTTATGAGACAGCACGGTGGTACAATCACACATGTTAAATGTGGTAGTGAATAGAAGATTGAAAGTCTTTATGAGACAGCACGGTGGTACAATCACACATGTTAAATGTGGTAGTGAATAGAAGATTGAAGGTCTTTATGAGACAGCACGGTGGTACAATCACACATGTTAAATGTGGTAGTGAATAGAAGAGTGAAGGTCTTTATGAGACAGCACGGGGGTACAATCACACATGTTAAATGTGGTAGTGAATAGATGAGTGAAGGTCTTTATGAGACAGCTAAATGTAATAGTGAATAGAAGAGTGAAGGTCGTTATGAGACAGTTAAATGTGTTAGTGAATAGAAGAGTGAAGGTCTTTATGAGACAGCACGGTGGTACAATCACACATGTTAAATGTGGTAGTGAATAGAAGATTGAAAGTCTTTATGAGACAGCACGGTGGTACAATCACACATGTTAAATGTGGTAGTGAATAGAAGAGTGAAGGTCTTTATGAGACATAGCACAGTGGTACAATCACACATGTTAAATGTGGTAGTGAATAGAAGAGTGAAGGTCTTTATGAGACAGCACGGTGGTACAATCACACATTTCATATACAAATGTATACAATAATTGAACAAATATTAATACTCTATGTACATAATTTAACACAAAATATTAATATTATTAAACAATATTTTAAGTTAAAAAAAAATAAAGTAAAAATGAATCGCCTAGAGAAAAGTTACAATAAAATGAAACTCATTTCTTTGTCTTACCAGCTACGAGGCAGGAACAAATATTTATACATGTTGTGAACAAATGGGCGAACAATGTAAGGACATGGTCATCACGAGTCAGTCCGTCAGGTACATCAGATGGTCAACATAATCCCTATTACAGTCGCAGTTATTCGTCCCCCCTCCCGACATCCATGGGTTAGTGCTGAGAGATTGTTGATTTTATTTGGTAAATATTTAGTGACATAAATCACAGCTCCCCCCACCCACTCCAGGTTATTCCCAGCCCGTGATCTACTGCAGATTGTTTGATAATTTTGTAACATTAGGATTTAGTTTGACATAGTTAACAGCAAGTAGTCACTTTTTTAATGTAGAGTTTTCAACGGATTATTTAAGCCAGTAGCTCACAATCTGTTAATCCTGCTTTTTATTTTAAAGTCTTAGGGGGGGGGATTGATTATTACATCAAATATGATAGTCTCGTGAAAAAGCTGGTCATTTTGTCACACATATCGACACACACTTTTACCAACACATATAGTTTACACTCCCTCCCCCACACACCCTCCCTCGCGTCTCCAAGTGACAAGATAGGCCACTCTGGATGTTTCAATATTGTTGTTCTTCTCCTCCACTTGCCCACTTCGTTAATCCTGTCAAGTGGCCGTGAAGTGGGCCACACAATAAAGTCTCCCAACACAAGTATCGATTCGTTTTATTCTAGCGTTATAATTCCTCATTGTATCGAGTTTCTTGGCCCTTAGAGAGGAATGCCCGATACTTGAAACCATTCAGAATAGGAATCATATGGCCTTCTATTATATTGTTTTTATTTTATTTTGAAATGTGTTTCTGCTTAATTTTTATTTATTTTTTTATTATTTTTTTTTTTTAAATTTACAAAAACGCTATTTTGTGTGCTGTCGGGTTATCAGTTGAAAGGTATAGAGCATAGACGGATGGTTGGAGTGTGTGAAATGGTAGTTGGGGTGTATGAAATGGTAGTTGGGGTGTGTGGAAGGCTAGTTGGGGTGTGTGAAATGGTAGTTGGGGTGTATGAAATGGTAGTTGCAGTCTGTAGTTTCTGTCATCAAACTATGAATCTACCAATACGTTTTTTTAATACCTCCACTGACAATACCATCAGCTCAACGGTTTAATTGTTCTTCTTGTTTTAAAGACGACTGTCTCGCTGTTAACATGTGCACAATCAATATGTCAACTACAATATTCACCACCATGGGAGAAGAGGTTGGAACGGGGGAGGTGGGTTCTGACAGGTGGGCTGAGAGGAGATGTATCGGGAGGTGGGCTTGGATGAGGTGGGCTTGTGGGGAGGTGGGCTGGGGGCATGTGGCTTTAGGGATGTGGGTTCTGAACAGGTGGGATGGGAGGAGGTGTGTGAGGAGGTGGGCTGGGATAAGGTGGGCTTGTGGCTTAACTGTGGGCATGTGGCTTTTGAGATCCACACAACATCATACCTCTTTCAATCAGGGACACAACATCATACCTCTTTCAATCAGGGACACAGCATCATACCTCTTTCAATCAGGGACACAACATCATACCTCTTTCAATCAGGGACACAACACCAATAAATGAAATCTTAACCACAATAACAATTTGTTTATTAATATGTACTGCAAGTTTTCAACTTTAAACAATATTAAATTCGACACTGCTCTACGTCTCCTGTATCAATATGTAACATAATCAAGACCATTTGATAGATATTTTGATATTAAACATATTATGCTTTGATTCATGGGACCAGCATTAAATGCTAACGTCAGGATTTTACGATTTCTTTTTTTTAAAACAGTATTTCAACTTCTCAGTGAATCTAAAAAAAATATACTAATAATGCAAACATAAATATATGTACAATCCTATTGAAACATTCATGTAAATATAACATAATGACGACTTATTGATATAATTATAAATGAATCAAACACAAGTTACAAGAAAAAGTTGAAAGGTGTTTCAAACATTGAACCTGAGGTCTATTGATATCATGACACAATGGTTCATACCCACAACTGTCTATAGGACTTATTATAAGTGAGTGGTAGAGTCAATGTTAGTTTGAAGAATATAATCCTTTAGTGGTACAAAACAACAACAATACTTCGCCAAATGTGTGATGGTTTAACTTGACAAATCATCATATTTTGAGATGATGGGACGGGGCTGGAAATAATGCTTCCTTTAGCTTTAGTCTATGTACCTGACCGTTTTATATGTTTAATCAATGGGACGGGGCTGGAAATAATGCTTCCTTTAGCTTCAGTCTATGTACCTGACCGTTTTATATGTTTAATCAACTTCATTTAAATAATTCATTGAAGAGTGAATCTTGAGACAGATTGAACTGCCGTATAGTTTCAGCTATGAAATGATATCACCTAACCCAGCACACTCATTTGCATCAATATCTGTAATGCTGTTTAATGTTTAATTTAAGAAAAATAATTGTTGTCATTGTTGAAGATTTGATCTTAGCGCCTTCAGTGGCATCAGTGGCTTCTTTACACTGACCATCTACTGGTCTGGTAATACACCCATTGAGATACCCGGCCTGAATGTAATTATATTTACGTGGTTCAATCAACATGAATAACAATCTATAGATGTACAAATAATGTAGCTCCATTCAAATTCATGCCTCCACCACGTGACCTAAATCCAGCAGACCCAGGTCAGTAGAGACTGTGGTGGTATTAACGTTAGTAGTAATAAAACAGAGATGAGTATTGAGGAAAGAATGCAGCCAGATGGCGCTCGTGTTTTAAACGTGAAATGATTAATGAATGGGGAGTGAAACATGATATATGCAGATGGGTGAACAAGGGGGATAGGGAAAAAAAACAACAAAAAAACAACAAACCACGTGGAACAACAGTTTTCCAGGGCACTAAAAAAAACCCAACAAAAACACTTGAGAACGGTTCCCCGTCCTCTAGATATCCAAGGATAGAAACGCGCTATATCTCTTCCAATGTGAGCTTTACGCCATTTTAAACCAAGTTAGTAGTCAAGCTTTGATAGTTTTGTTGCTAACAGTAAATTTGATAGTTTTGTTGCTAACAGTAACATTACACTGTACCCACTTATTGGCGCCAGATTAGGCTGTAAATAAAAATGTAAACTTCCGGTTTAAACATTGAGATCTTTTTATACTGGGCTTAAAGCTCTGCACTGTCGATGTGTTGAAGTTATCCGATGTAGAAAAATAAAAAGTCAGGAAACTGTATAGAGCAAAATAGCATAGTCAAAAAGATGTTCTTTGTTCTTTGTTATTTTCTGTCTCGCTAATGTTAATGAAGTTAATGTCCCACTAATATCACTTGCAAATCTAGTAGAAATTGAGAATCACTTGATAAAATCAAAACTTCGTTTAAGGTTCTTGATTCTGTATACCACTTACATCCCATAGGGAATCTCACATTTTGATAAAAGAGCGACCAAGTCTTATAATGCTTTGCTAAGAGTTTGAATGTCGTTGAAGAGCTAAATGAGGGCCTCCGTCTGAGATGTTGAGAGGTCCTCGGCCGAGCCGTTGGTGTGGTGGGCGCTGTCTGGGGAGTTGATGATGATGGTGGGCTTGCTGGGCGAGGAGGAGAAGTTGTCGTCGTCGAACGACAGGGAGGAAGGCACTTCGGAGAAGGGAGGGTTCCCATCAGCGTTGGACTGGACATCGTTGGAGGTGGGCGGCGGGGGGTAGGCGTCGAAGGAGGATGCGTTGGTGGGCGTGGGTGTGTTGCCTTGAGACGACGAGTGCTCGTCGAAGTTGATGAGATCCGAGGAGATGTTGTTGACGAGAACGTTGGCGGGGGCCGCGGGGAACTCGCTGGCGGGTTGGGTCTCCGCCTGGAAAAGGTTATCGACTGGCGAGGTGGCCAGGTCGGAGAGGTTGGCCACGTCCTGCCTGAACACCGCCCCGGGGTCGTAACTGGACAGCGACTCAGAGATGCTCCCTTGGGCCGACGTGTCCGTGATGTCGGACACGGGACTTCCGCGCTCCACCTGGCTGGAGTCAGTGGTGGTCATTTCCTCTTCCTCGTTGTCCGGGCTGGACGCCGAGCTGACGCCGAGGTCGTTGCTGAGGATGGGGTTGCTGAGGAACGACCCGGTGCCGTTTTCTGTGACAATTTTGATGGCGTCCTGTACGGCCTTGGCCGTGACCTCCATGGCCACGCGCTGTATGGATTCGTCGTCGTCTTCGGCGTTGTTGTTGAGGATATTGTTGTTGTTGTTGTTCTCGTTGGTGCTGAGCTCGATGGTCGGGGGTGCGGTGGGTGGTGAGGGGAGATCTTCCTTCTCTACAATCTCCCCTGGAGATAGGCTACTGCTGGGGCTATCGGTGGGAGGGGATATATCAGATTCTACCTGGGGTGGCGGGGAGAACTCGGGTGGGGAGGATAACGGGGAGGACGACTGTTCAGATCTCTGGGGAGACACAAACATGACGCCCCGTTTCTTGGGCTCGAGGGTTTCTTCCCCTCGCTCAACGCTCACTTCAGATGCTGACGAATCCTCTTCGATAGATTCGTTCGTGTTCAAAGATTCGGAAACAAGGTTAGAGGCTTTCTCTATGATCGACTCAACAAAGTCTCTAGCTGTCGCTTCTTGTGCTGCATCGTCAGCCTCAGGGTTTACTTCACTGTCTCGTACCTCGACCGAGTCGTTTTGAGATGCCTCTTGAGATTGACTTGCGGCATCGTTCACCACATCATTAGCAAGGCCAGTGACAGCATCTGTCAATTCAACATCAGCACCTGGCAATTCGACATCAGCACCTGACAATTCAACATCAGCACCTGATAATTCTACATCAGCACCTGTCAATCCCACAGCAGCACTTGCCAATTTTTCATCAGCGCTTTGCAATTCTACATCAGCAGCAGACAGTGACAAATCACCGCCAGTAAATCCTAAGCCATTCTCACTGTCCACATTGTTCAAGTTAATATCTTGTGTAAAAGAAGCCATGGCTTTGGACCCGTCTATAGAGTTGCGATGAGCCTCCAGAAGAGATTTGGCTTTGTCTAGAAAATTCTCTTCAGAATCGCCGGCTTGGCTTGTTACGCTATCGTTTTGTTGGTCGTCTTGTGCTTCATCCTTTTCCCCAACACTCGCGTCTTGTTGAGTTCCACCAATAATTCCTTGAACTGTTTCCACAACCTTTTCTTTTACAACCTCAACGCCTGATAACAGAGCACCTTTGGCTGATTCTCCAAAACTCTCAAAAACACCAGATCCACGTGTTTCAGAAACCACTGACTCGTTGTTTGGTTCAGGCCCCTGGCTAACTTTCACCTCTTCACTTGTAGAATTCTCAGAAACGATTTCTTCACCGAGTTTAGCCTCGGCGATAGCATCTTCAGCATCGTCTATTGTAGAAGCCGTGGCGTCAGCGACATCTTTGACGGCTTGAGAAGCCTCGTCTTTGACGCTGAGAACACCGGACGACACAGAGTCAAGGGCGGCACTCAGCCTCCCTGTCACAGCCTGGTCGGCACCCTGAGCGAGGTCCTCGCCAGATTGTTCAACAACGCCTGCAGCATTCTCTGCCGAATGTTGGGATGATTCCACTTCGCTGTTTACACTCTGCGTGACCCCAGCAACACTATCCGACGCGGCTCCCAGTTTCTGAGAGAACTGCTGAGACACTGAATTGAAAGTCTCTGACGCCGATTGCTTGACTGACTCGGTAGCCTCGTTGATTTTATTATCAGCAGCTTGCCTGGCACTTTCAGTGACGCCGATAGTCGAAGATTTCAGCTCATCGAATTTCTCTAAGAGCTGCTCCTGAAGACCTTTTTCTTCGACGTCTTGAGATGTGGATATCTCGTCGACGACATTTTCAGCAGCTTGGTCGACACTTTCAGTAACTCCGGCCGCGCTGTTTTGGGCATTTTCTACACCAGCAAGCGTCAACGACTCGACCTGGCTTGCAGTAGCATCCAATTTAACTGATGAAGACTCTACAGTTGTTTCCGCAAGGCTTGATGTGTTGTCTACGACTGAAGTGGCCGTTTGTTCTACGTCGTCTTGCAATTTCTGAGCTTCGTTCTGAGCAGTGGACACGTCATTTCTGGCAGCACCGAAGGCCCTGCTGATGCCAGAAGTGGCGCTCTCCACTGCGGTTGTCGCCTGCTGCTTTCCTTGTTGTACCGCCTCCTCAGCTTTGCTTGTTACAGCCTGGAAACTCTCTTCGGCTTTTTGCTGTGCAGATTCTAGAGTGTTTGTAGCGGCATCCTCTGCTGCGGTTTTAGCGGTGTCCAAAGTATCGCCTGCGGCGCTTTTGGCGCTGGCAGAGATTTCGGCCACGGTTGTTGTCGCCCCAGATTTCACGTCCTGGACACCTTTATCAACGCCATCTTTCCCACTCTGCACGACTCTCGTGAAGGCGCTCTGGGCCTGTGAGGCGAACTGTTGACTTTCCGACTCCACGCCCATGGACACATTCGACAAGATTGTGTCCTCCTTAACCCCGGGGACTTCCCCTGGTATCGCACCGCCGCCGCCATCTACCGAAAGCTGGACACCAGTGGTGTCAATTTCCACGGCAGCGTCACCCTTGGGGAGGAGTGCCTCATCCTCTCCGTCCCTCGGCTTGTCGGGAAGCTGTGCCTCCTCCTTCTTCTCTGACCTCTCAGCCCCGGATGAACACAAGTTACCCATACTTGTCTCCTGAGATCGGTGCCGTTGTTAGGCTGGGCAGCTCGATGCAGTAATCGATTCAGGCGTATATAGTGAAAGGGAATCGACTATGACGTAGGCAGATGAGATCGATAACAACAACTTTCTTTCAGTTATATACCGATGGGCTAATAACATCGGGTAGCCACCGAGTCTTCAAAGCTACTGGATCCTGTCAAAGTAATGAAATACTGTGAATTGACACGGTATCGATATCTCCAGTATCAATATCTCTGTACACAAGCTCTGGGTGTATTTTTTAAATGTCACTGGCAAATATCTTAAGCAGTTTTTGTTTTGTTTTTTGTCTCAAACAATCCAGCACGTGTTAATAAAATGTATCCATATGACTTTAAAAACCACTGAAAATACAAGAAATTGAAATTTTCAACATCAGAAAATCACTTCTGAAATAAAATGACACGAAACATACTAAAATCCAATTTGTCGAATTTCGCTACACTCATTAAACTTGAGTTATCCGAAATAAACGCAAAGTAAAGAAGGTGTTTTTTTTTCTTTTTCAGAGTGGATTCGATTAGCATTCAACCTCTCACCCTAACATCACACAACTATTTCTATATGATCTTCTCACTAGTACCAGATAAAGTTTCTAGAGTGAACTACTCGCAATCAAATCACATCAAACGTTCATACATCGGCCGTTTTAGTTTCCAACCGTTGGGATCGATCCCTAATAATGAACTTCGCGATAAATATTGTTAATTCTTGAGATTATCCAAACATTCTTGACTTGACCTAACCAATCTATGGCGCATACGTAATGCATGCTAGAAAATTTCTCCTATAATAAAGTGTCCGTAAATGCAATCAATTGCCGACACTCGTGTTTAAATATTTAAACGCACAGATTGTTTTAATGACAGAAAAGTCTCGGAATAATGAGGGATAAAGCACAAACTCATAAAGTAAGTCATTCCTTTCTACAGCACGCAGTGGGGTAAACAATGTGCTCAATAACTTTTTAGTTCTAGCCGAGCTAGATCAGACTTAAACAAATCTATTGACACAATTTGAAAAGACAAATTGATTCCTTGACTCGATCAATAACCAATGAAATAAGAATCCACTTAACTTCTAGACCGAATGTTAATGTCTTATCGTCTGCTACTTTCAGCACAAGTAAGGATGTCACCACGACATTAAAGTAGAGTTCACATGTGTATTGATTCTTTGTAGTAATGTCAATAGTGGTGTTTGTTAGCACTGCCCCCCCTCTTGCTTGTCTCACCCACCAAGTTAGCACTACCCCCCTCTTGCTTGTCTCACCCAAGTTAACACCCCCCCCCCCCTCCAACCACCACCAAGTAAGACCTGCCATACAACCAGTGTCGGTACAGAGAGAATGACTTTGATTTACCACACGGAAGTTTGGGAGAAAGCTGTCAGACTGGATTGGGAATGGGGGTGGGTGGGGGTGGCGGTAAAGGTGAAGTAGATAATTAGCTCACTTCGACCTGTCCAGGTATTTATGACGCAAGACAGGTTCACGACAAGATGTCTCTGTCTCAAGTGAGAGAACTAGGTGCAAGAAGATTTAGGGCGTGGGGTGGAGTAGGAAGTGTATCTGACTCCCGGGGCGGAGAATGTTTTAGCCGTCAACAACATAAACTTGCAACATAAGGCCAAAGCAAAAATACACGAAAATCAGCATTAAATAGAGTTAAAACGATAACAATGAACTGAGGCTGTCAAGAGAAGAAACGGGAGCCGAATGTTACGTAGCCAAAAAGCTAGACTAACATAATTTTCGCTGAGAGAATACTCTAACTCTAACCTCAGCTAAATAAGGTGACAGAATATTCATTCTCGATACAAACAATGCCCTACACCACTTGGGTCGCTATACTATACAAATTGCATCATGTCTTTTTGTATTGTTTATCACAGACAATACTCCTGTATAGACTATCTCATCCTATGCTTATCAGAGGGTTAAGGTCTAAACTTTTAATTTTTATAAGAGTTTGATTAAATTGCTATTTCCTGGTTTGTTCCCCGTACGTTTCAGTGAAATAGGAAAGTTTATTGGTAAAAGTCTTCACGGACGGCTCACGTCTAAGAGATGGCAAAAGTGGATACGGTGTACTAATTCAATACCCCAAACCAGGGCCGGACAGCGTAGAGCTGTCGGGGCCGTGTGGATCCACGAACAGTAGTCACGAAGCCGAACTGGACGCGATCCACAAGGGTTTGAAGGAAGTACGCCGTCGTCTAGCTAAGAGAAAGAATTTCCCGACTGTCGTGGTCTTCACCGACTCTCGGTTTTCGCTCGAAACCTTGAGTCGAAGCTCTCTGGAGGCCAAGATAGTAAGTGCCATTCTGGATACAGTAGGTGACATCCTAGCACGTGGCGGCAAGGTGGTTCTACAGTACATGGCTGGACACTGCGGCACGGCCCAATCAGACAGGGTCGACACACTGGCCAGGGCAGGCGCAGCCCAGCCCCAACCCGATAAGCCCTTGACCCAACTGGGGGTCAAGTCGTGGCTAAAAGACCATTTCCGAGAGAAATGGCTTGAGGGCTGGAAGAATGGGAATACGGCCAGAAAGGTATACCAGAAACTGCCGCGACCGAGCAAAAGCGATGCCTGGTGGAAACTTGATCGTGGTAGTCAGTCCCTCATAACTAGAATGAGAACTGACCATTGTCCCATACGAAACTACCTATACAAGTTTGACACTAGAAGGGAACTGGCCTGTAGGTTGTGTGGCTACCCGGAGGAAACGGTGACCCATGTGCTAGAGAGTTGCCCCGAGTTGGACGGGGCTTTATTTGGTGAAGTTGCAACACCTGCAGAGGACTACCTCTACGGCGATGCCCGAATGCTGAGGCTCGCCTGCGAAAAATTGAACCGGGTTTTAAGAGCCTAACGGCTCAACCCAACAGAGAATGAACATTCATTCATTGGATGCCTTAAAGTCTTTACAGGACTGCTTGAACAGAAAGAACTGTAGCTATGGTACCAACACTAACAAGAGACACCCCAATTAATAAACTGTATTCTGTACCAACACTAACAAGAGACACCCCAATTAATAAACTGTACCAACTACCAACACTAATAAAGGACGTCGCGGTGAAAACATTGCTACTGTACTCTCATTGTGATGTCATGAACACTTTCTTTAGATAGAGTTCAGCGGCGTGCTAACAACAATTGATCCAATGTTATCAATCTATGTATGGCTCGAGTGTTGCGTCATATGACTGGAGTGGTGTCAGAATAACGGGGTCGGCTTGTATGGAGAGAGACTATAAGAGATTAGAAACATGTGGCGTAGAGAAGGGAATTGATAGAAACATGTGGCGTAGAGAAGAGATTTGATAGAAACATGTGGCGTAGAGAAGAGATTTGATAGAAACATGTGGCGTATAGAAGAGATTTGATAGAAACTTATGGCGTAGAGAAGAGATTTGATAGAAACATGTGGCGTAGAGAGGATAATTGATAGAAACATGTGGCGTAGAGAAGAGATTTGATAGAAACATGTGGCGTAAAGAAGAGATTTGATAGAAACATGTGGAATACAAAAGAGAATTGATAGTAACATGTGGAATACAAAAGAGAATTGATAGAAACACGTGGAATACAAAAGAGAATTGATAGAAACATGTGGAATACAAAAGAGAATTGATAGAAACATGACGCGTAGAGAAGAGATTTGATAGAAACATGTGGCGTACAGAAGATGGTTGATAGAAACATGAAGCGTGAGATCAACAAGGCCGTGTCAAACTAATTGCCTTGGAATTAAACAAGTTGAGTTCAAGGTTGAAGGTCGTGGGACAAATAACAGGCTCGTCTTAAAGGTCACAGTAGGGAATATTGATTAATAGAGACACAGAAAGAGTGAGAGATAGAGTGAGAGAGAGAGAGAGATGGAGAGAGGGAATAGGCGGAGGCAGTCCAGAGGACGGCTGTCTGTACTCCCCACTATAATGAACTTAAAATAGATTTTATAGAATCCTAAACGGCGACTCCCTTATATGAAGGGACAAAAAGCGAGCTACACAAACAAAACATTAGCTAGGGAGTTATTTATACATCACACTGTCATGTAGAGAAAAGCTGGCCAATAATGGCCACATAACAGTTTAGACATCCTTCAACTATAGAGAAATATATAAAATTAATGTATCACTTGGGGCTCAAAAAGTGAGTTTATTTAGTAATCAATAACATAATGATACATCATTTAAAGAAGGGAAATATTACTGATGAAGCTGATATAACATGGAAGTTGCCCATTAAGTATATGATGTATCAATAAATGCCCATTGAGTTGTATATCCCTCAATAAATACTTGGCCCATATTTTCGTTTCCTTGCCAACTGATTTATTAAGAAATCCACACTTTGAAAGATTTTTTTGTTATGATAACACTTTTTATGATTGCCATTTCCACAAAAGACATACGGGGATCACTATGGCCAAAGCTCTCGTTTTTCAAACGAGATTTGCGTAAACAGGGCATCTCTTTATATGTATCTCAATCTCGTAGAGCCATCGTAAACAGTCGTCTGCTACAGCCGTACAGGCGGCACTGGTAAATCTTCGTTAACCTTCTCCTGTAGCGCCCCCCCCCCCCTTGCAACACGCGGCTTCTTTGTTTATCAAATTACACTCACGCTATTTAGAGAGCATTTCAATCTCGGGCCGAGATTGGAATTCATGCGTTTTGAAGATCTAGGATGTCGTTACTTTAACCCACGCAATTTTTCTATAACGGTAGACAATGGTTAGCGTACGTGTAGACAAGGGTTAGCGTACGTGTAGATAAGGGTTAGCGTACTTCTAGACAAGGGTTAGCGTACGAGCAAGTCTCAGAGCGTAGGTAAAAGTGAATTATATTGTGACATGATGCGAGATGCTTTGACCTTTTCTGGGTACATTCTATCAACCGTGTAACATTGAAATTTAACGCTGCACCTGGTTTCTCCTCCAGTTAACCAAATACCGATCACTGGCCCAACCTGCTGAATCTTTACCTCTGCCATGTTCATGAATTTTTGTTCATCTTATGGTGTTACTATCACATGGTGTTCTGCCTTAGAAATTGAATGAACATTATTGAAGAAGAGAACGCGACTTTGAGTTTTCGCAAATATCCAACAATCAATATAACATTTAACCTTGTATAGTCTTCTTGTTTTACTTGTATAAAAAAATCATTTTTAAGCGTAAGAATATCTATCCATTACTAGAAGTTCTAGTATTGAATCACTCCAGAAAATACGGATCGCATGAAACCAGCAACTCCAACCTATTGTGAGACCCTTTGATTACCGCTGTATTAAACAATTCATCCCTTTAAGCGGCGGCAAACTATAACTACAAGTCTGTGTACGCTGCTAAGCCTAACCCATGATGCACTGCCCGGAGGCCTCTACCAGACAAGCAACACCGCTACTGTAGTATTTGTAGTGTGAGGATTAGACCATGTTTCCACCCGCTGATCAATAGGCGGTGCTCGATGAGCGCACTCCCATGAGTAGTTTATACTCGGCTAATTCTTTCAACTGGCGCTTGTATCCGGTCTGTTAGTTCCACTCATTATTTTCACACGGCGCACATTTTCAGGTCGCAATCTTCGGGGACTTAATGTAATAAACTCGATAGACAGTGATTCTCAAGATAATGCTCTTGGTAGCAATAGCGAAAATCGCGATTAGGAATATTAGCCACAAAGATCTGCGATCAAAAGATAACATCGGGCCCGGAAAGCGATCGTTAAAATGACAATGACAAGATGGTAGACGGGAAATTGGTGAAATAAAGTTAGGTGGAAATAACGTTTTGTCCAAGGGACATTGCCTAAACCTCGTCATTAATTATGTTCATGTTTATGAAAAGACAGTTTTGGGACATAATATATGGCCTCCAGGCTTCCGTGTGTAGCCACAACCAAATGTCTGTACTCTAATGAGAAACTATGCTTCCAGGATATCAGTGGCTGGACGGACGTCAGTTAGTGAATATCAACGGTTAACTAGAGGTAATGACATATTTCCTGCTTGAACATGGTAGTAGTTATTAGGTGGAAGGCTGGCCTCAAAGGTTTTAAAATGCCAGCAGTTATTCTGGTCGTGTGCTAGACATTCGTCAAGTTGTGTAGTGGCTATTCAAGCCAGGACCTGTGAAATACGTTCATTGAGGTGTAATCTATAAAAGCCCCGGTCAATGGTGGTCGATATTATTTGTCAATTCAATATATACGGTTCTCATTGTCATTCATGAGTTTTGAGTTTTATATTGTGTCTGCTGTGGAGTTTAGCATGGATCGATATGTTGTACTTGTGTCACACAGGCAAACAAATCTTTATAAGGCATATTCTTTATTATAAGGCTGTCAGAACATTTTTAATCTATATTCTTCTAATTTCAAAGTCTCTATTTTTCTTCTCTTAGTAAAGAGCTAATTACTTTAAAAAATATTAATACTTTAGCACTCTACAAATATATTAGTGTTTTGATTTTGATACTGCTTTATACATGGAAGACATCTATTGACTAAAAGTGCCACTTGCAAACAGAACATTCCAATCTAACAAATCTGACTAAAAGTGCCACTTGCCAAAGTATAATCTAACAAATCTGACTAAAAGTGCCACTTGCCAACAGTACAATCTAACAAATTTGACTAAAAGTGCTACTTGCCAATAGTACAATCTAACAAATTTGACTAAAAGTGCCACTTGCCAACAGTACAATCTAACAAATCTGACTAAAAGTGCCACTTGCCAATAGTACATTCCAATCAATACAAATCAAATGAATTTCCCTTTCTTTGCTCACACACTTAGTTAATAAATCTTGTATTTTAGTTAAAAGCGTTATCACACTCCTATTATATATGATATCTCATCACTTTCTACACCACATTACATTCCAGATCTACGAAAGATAATTTTTTTACAAGCCCCTCATAAAAGGAACCAATTCCTCAGCCCTCCCTTCCCCACTGCCTATGACTATATAACCGACTATGTCCAGTACACACATGTACACCCTACGCCCGGGTCACGTGTAAAACAACATACAGTATTGACCCCTGGCCCCGCCCACTATACCTTGCCATTGGTTGGGAGTGAGGTAAACTATACTCCACGTAATGCGTCCAATCAATGATGAGGTGCCTTATATTGAAGTCTCTAAATTATACCTACATATTCTAGTCACACTGCTATGACATCTTTGTCAATATTATTATGTAATCTATACACGTTTATGCCTCGATAAAGTAAACACATTTCATTTGACCAAGTAGGAGTTTAGATAAACCAAGAAATGTTTGATACAAATGTTATACTTTTATTAAAGCATTCAAGTACTGCAAATGTTCGCTCAGTAGAAATACAATCTTTCCGGATTAAAAGGAAGACAATTACTACATCTTCTCTGATCTTTAAGTTACCAGGATTCATCAAATTCCCACTCACATGAGTTTATGCCTTAAAATTGATAAAGTAAATACATTTCATTATGGAGTTTATATATTAGTCTAAGCCATGTTTTAAATAAAAGTTCTCTTAGTTGAAATGTTCAAATACTGAATATGTTTGATCAGTTGAAATAGAGATATACAAGCTTTCAAGGCTAAAAGGAAGACAATTAACACATCTTCTCTGATCTTTAAGTTACCAGGATTCATCAAATTCCCACTCGGATAAACTGTCTCCGAATCTTAAGCCAAGACACGTAACTCCTGTCATACGAGATGGGGAAATGGGGGGAGGGGAGAGAACTCTCGAACCATTAGGTCGGATCAAGATGGTGGATGGATCCAGGGACAAGTTTCTGTAGTGTCAATCAATAGTCTTGGTAACCAATGTTTGTTACAACCAACTACTAGACCAATGGTGACAGGAGGTGGGGGACTCGGCGCATGGCCCGGGCTGGTACAACTGGAATGTGGCATTTGGTATTGTGGTGTATATAGGGAGACATTAGGAATAGTGATGAATATAGGGAGACATTTGGAATAGAGGTGAATAAAGGGAGGCATTAGGAATAGAGGTGAATATAGGGAGACATTTGGAATAGAGGTGAATATAGGGATACATTTGGAATAGAGGTGAATATAGGGAGACCTTTGGAATAGAGGTGAATATAGGGAGGCATTAGGAATAGAGGTGAATATAGGGAGACATT
>MUZC01000269.1:1015756-1029688 GCA_002072015.1 Radix auricularia | reverse complement strand
GGAATAGAGGTGAATATAGGGAGACATTTAGAATAGAGGTGAATATAGGGCGACATTAGGAATAGAGGTAAATATATGGAGACATTTGGAATATAGGTGAATATAGGGAGACATTTGGAATAGAGGTGAATATATGGAGACATTTGGAATAGTGGTGAATAGAGGGAGACATTTGGAATAGTAGTGAAAAGAGTGAGACATTCGGAATTGTGGTGTATATATGGAGACATTTGGAATAGAGGTGAATATAGAGAGACATTTGGAATAGAGGTGAATATAGGGAGACATTAGGAATAGAGGTGAATATAGGGAGACATTTGGAATAGAGGTGAATATATGGATACATTTGGAATAGTGGTGAATAGAGGGAGACATTTGGAATAGTGGTGAAAAGAGGGAGACATTCGGAATAGTGGTATATATAGGGAGACATTTGGAATAGTGGTGTATATAGGGAGACATTTGGAATAGTGGTGAATAGAGTGAGACATTTGGAATAGAGGTGAATATAGGGAGACATTTGGAATAGTGGTGAATATAGGGAGAAATTTGATAGTGGTGAATAGAGGGAGACATTTGGAATAGTGGTGAAAAGAGGGAGACATTCGGAATAGTGGTGTATATAGGGAGACATTTGGAATAGAGGTGAATATAGGGAGACATTTGGAATAGATGTGAATATAGGGAGACATTTGGAATAGAGGTGAATATAGGGAGACATTAGAAATAGAGGTGAATATAGGGAGACATTTGGAATAGAGGTGAATATATGGAGACATTTGGAATAGTGGTGAATAGAGGGAGACATTTGGAATAGTGGTGAAAAGAGTGAGACATTCGGAATAGTGGTGTATATATGGAGACATTTGGAATAGAGGTGAATATAGAGAGACATTTGGAATAGAGGTGAATATATGGAGACATTTGGAATAGTGGTGAATAGAGGGAGACATTTGGAATAGTGGTATATATAGGGAGACATTTGGAATAGTGGTGTATATAGGGAGACATTTGGAATAGTGGTGAATAGAGGGAGACATTCGTAATAGTGGTGAAAAGAGGGAGACATTTGGAATAGAGGTGAATATAGGGAGACATTTGGAATAGTGTTGAATATAGGGAGACATTTGCAGAAATCGTAAATTTAAAAGGAGTCATTGGATTAAGATGTGTGAACAAAAGGCACGTGGATTTTAAATTAGCACTGATGGAGATAAAATAAGCGAATATGGACTAGTAGTAAACATTACATGACATTTGGGAGAGTGGTGAGTGGTGGCCGTAAATATAGACTAGTAGTAAACATTACATGACATTTGGGAGAGTGGTGAGTGGTGGCCGTAAATAAGAAGGCCAAGTCTAAGCTAATCATCAGCCGTTCCTAAATAGACTTAAAATAACCCTAGCTATTCAAATACCCGCACCCGTTATTTACCTATAACACATCTGGCCAACAGTTAGCGAGTGTGTGTGTACGTGCGTGTATGTGGTTCACTACGTGTGTGGTGAGGTAAGACATTACTCAAGCAAAGGTAAGCGTGGGGGGAGGGGGATAGGTTGGATCAAATGTTGAAAGTCGCAAAAGAACCAGGTGATCACAGCAGGTCAGACAGTGACACAAACTTGGGACAAACACGAGTCGCCGGGTTCACTTTGAGGTGACTGCTAACTTGTCTCTGACTGTTACTTGTCTCTGACTGTTACTTGTCACTGACTGTTAACTTGTCACTAATTGTTGACTTGTCACTAACTGTTGACTTATCACTGACTGTTAACTTGTCACTGACTGTTGACTTGTCAGTGACTGTTGACTTGTCCCTGTTGCCTTGTCACTAACTTAAATTTATCTTCATGTTTCTTTGAGTTAGGCGAACTTCAGGCATATCCGGAGTAACACGTATTCCTTTTAATCAGTTAGGGGTGGGTGGGGTTCTTTAGAGGCACGGTCAATCTATAAATGTTACATTTTCCTCATTGAGATTTTCTTCATTTTCCAGTTTATTTACGTTACATTTGGGTTATGGACAATTTACGATAGCTTCTCCTTGTTAGTGGGCGCACTAACAACCCATCGTTACCTACAATTACATAAACAAATACAGCAGCATAAAGAATCCATATTGAAGTGGTAAACGCAGACGGATCACTCGCGCGTGTGTTCACTGAAACGGTGATACTGATAATAATTTCCAACACATCCGGGTGAAGAAGGAGCCACTCTTTGATATTAGAACACAAGAAGTCAATCTATAACGGAAAAACGAGAGAGCAGCAAACCTTGTTCATTTCATACTTTACACATTCTGCACACAACTCAAATCTTAATACCAGAAAGTAGGCGTAAACAAAACTCCACTATTTCACACAGTATGTACACGGAGCTCCAATAAATCACGTGGTATGTGAACTAGACTCCGATATATCACACGGTATTGTACATGTAAATGACTCCACTATATCACGCGGACGTAGTTGGAATAACCCCCAACTATCCTAGAGCCTGGACTGAGGCGTTCCTCTCTACCCCCACGAGCACGCTGCGCCTCTTCCCCTTCACGCCATGCTTAGCGCTACTCTCGCCCCAACGCCGCACAGACGCAATTACGTATTTATAACGCCGAATCACTGAGAGCGTCGATTGCGCTGCTAGGAGAGCGCCTGTCAAGTGTGGTCTTGGCGCACGGTTTCTTCTCCGGGCATTCGGCGCATGTGTGTGCGTGCGTGTGTGTGTGTGTGGGGGGGGGGGGGGGGTAGGAAGGGTAGGGGAAGGTAAGGCACGCGCTTTTTTAACACCCGGGGAAGGAGCGTTAAAAACTAATAAAGCTTTCTAGAGTTGAGAGCGTGTACAATGTTGGATTAAGGATCGGTGTACGAGCGGCTATGTCTATGTATGTGGTTTTTGTAATGGTTTTTGAAAGTAACAATTAATTGGCTTCTATCAGAATGGTGAAAGCAGCGAACAGGAGATAGGGTTACTGAATTATATACTTTGTTTAGAAATTCTAAATTAACAATAACAATTAGTGTCATTATAACTTGGCATGCAGTGTGGATTTCATATTATTATAAACTATCTGCAAGGATCTCATGTTATTTTAGACTATCTCCTAAGATCTCATGTTAGTATTGACCATCTGCTATCGTCTTCCCAAGGACACAGACACCGTTCACCGAAAGCCGTCATAAATCTCTGGCGGGCACTTAAACACGACTGTATCGGATAAAGTCTGCTGACACCACGAATGGCGGAGTGGCTAGAAGTCGATGGCTAGATTGATTGATAACTGCGGCCATGGGTCAGTCGATTGTCGGATTGATAACTGTGGTCATGGGTCAGCCGCAGTGGCTGAAAGTCTATGTCAGATTGATAACTTTGTCGACAGGTCAGTGTATTAGGACTGAAGCCGCTTAGTTTGTTTATCAACACGAGGTATGTGTATGAAGTCGATAAGATCTCTCGCCATGTTTCTACGTAAACGCGAACCCAATAGGGATTTGCTCATTAAGATTCTGCATACAGTATTAGATATAAAGCCCAATCCCATACCTGCCTTCTGTACTAACGTAACTTACATAGACGTCGTGCAATCAGTGTGGTTGGTATGGAGCTTCACGTCACAACGACCTAACACTAGCAGATCCCTGTAACAAAACACGCGCGTTATGTAACGTTGATTCCTGTCAACTGATACAAACAGTTTTAATTGATCCCAGGGACTTTTCAGTGTTTCTCTTCCTGGTGTCTGCTGGAAGACATGACATAGTTGTTTCCCGGGTTTCGATTTTTTTCCGCCCTTTCAGGAAGGTGTGCATAATGACATCACACAATAGGGTACTGATTACCCGCCACCTCCCCTCGCCCCAATATTCCCATGTCTTTAAGGTGGCCTTTTTGGGATCTGGGAGAGAGAGAGAGAGAGAGAGAGAGAGAGAGAGAGAGAGAGAGAGAGAGAGAGAGAGAGAGAGAGAGAGGGAGAGACAGAGATAGAGAAAGAGAGAGAGTGGGGGTGTTGGTAAATAAAGTTATCAACGTCCTTGGGTAGGGGAGCGGGAAGTAGAGAAAAGTTTCGCTTTCAATCAGTACAACATAACACATGAGGTGGATTTATTTCTCATTAGTAGGTTCTAACAATCTTCAAGGTGTTACCCTCCTTGCGGCACAAACGAGTACCCGGGTGGGGAAGGGGGGGGGAGAAAGGTGACATTTGAGTGGGAGGCTCTGTTACAGGCTTCACTACTGTTTCAATCCTTGTAGAGTCAAGCAGGTCAATGAAACGGGCCGAAAACAGTGGAAGGTCTCTGGTATAAGACCCATAGACATGACCGCTCACCTTTCACATCAGTGGCGTAACTAGGGATTTGGGGGCCCCGATGGGCTTGGCCTCTTTGGTGGAGGGCCATGTATACATGATACATGGCTGTGGCGTAATATATAATTTTTAAAAATAATTCAAACACTCCTTTGGGGCCCCCGTCTAGGGGACCTTCGAATTTGGACCCCCTTCCCCTAGCTACACCACAGTTTCACATGCAGGTTTCAATAGGGTGATGACTACTTCCTGAGGATATTTGTTGGAATAGGTCAAAATTTGAAGAAAAATACAACAAACAAACAACAAAACTAATGTTATATTTCCTCATGCATACATTTTAAAACATGTTTAACAGTAACTTCAAGTTATGTCCTTTATCAAATCTGTCAAAGTTGATACAAAAATGGATGCACCTATGAACAGGTGCAGTGGAATAAAACGTGATTACAGTTGAGGAATCTACCCGTGTTATAAATATTCCCCACACAAATATCTCTCGCTGTCAAATCTTTAAAACAGAAATCACCAGTTTAAGTTTAAACGAAAATTCCCAGTGCCAAAACGCTGACTTAGCTTCTTTGTTGTTTTATGACGTTGGTGATCAGCATGGCGGCAGAGGGTTGCTAGGATACGTCTTATCAGCCTAGCCTCCAACCCAACCCAGTTACCAGACAAATGGAGCTCTACATACATTTTTTAAAGCTATTCTTAAAGCTCATCTGTTTCAGCCGCTTTCGTGTTTTTATTTCAACTATTCGTTTTCCCGAGTAATCTCGAAAGCTATTTAGTTTATGAAATGTATTTTAGATCTTCTGTTTAGTGCATTTACCTTAAATGTATTGGTTTGTGTTTTTGTGTTTTCAAGAACGTGTCCATAAAAAGAAATATAGCTATGTATTGGCTTAAACGCAGAGGAAATGCATAAATTTTAAAAGTTAGTCTAACTATGGTTTAGTACATTTACATATTTGTACGATTATATATTCATAGGAAAGTTTCCTCTTTGGGGATATTAAAATCGTATACATAACCTATATTGTAATTAACAAAAACTATTCTTTTAAAATTAGAAATTTTGAATGCTCTTTATTATTTTCTTCCTTGGACTAATATCCTCAAACCGTAAAGAACTACAGAGGATATCCAAGAAAGATTTATTAAAAAGAAAATGGAAATACGGTAGCGACTAAATAACAATTATTTTGTAGAATTTAATAAAAATTTTAACATGTGTTAACTATTTCGTTTATAGTATAGTATGTTAAGGTTTGATTGGTGTTTAATTTGTTAAGCTTAGATTGACATTTAATGTGTTAAGCTTTGGTTGACGTTTAATGTGTTAAGGTTTGATTGGTATTTAATGTGTTAAGGTTTGATTGGTGTTTAATGTGTTAAGCTTTGGTTGACGTTTAATGTGTTAAAAAGTTTGATTGTTGTTTAATGTGTTAAGGTTTGATTGGTGTTTAATGTGTTAAGCTTTGGTTGACGTTTAATGTGTTAAAGAGTTTGATTGTTGTTTAATGTGTTAAGGTTTGATTGGTGTTTAATGTGTTAAGGTTTGATTGTTGTTTAATGTGTTAAGGTTTGATTGGTGTTTAGTGTGATAAGCTTTGGTTGCCGTTTAATGTGTTAAAAAGTTTGATTGTTATTTAATGTGTTAAGGTTTGATTGGTGTTTAATGTGTTAAGCTTTGGTTGACGTTTAATGTGTTAAAGAGTTTGATTGGTGTTTAATGTGTTAAGGTTTGATTGTTGTTTAATGTGTTAAGGTTTGATTGGTGTTTAATGTGTTAAGATGTAATTGGTGTTTAATGTGTTAATGTTTGATTGGTCTTTAATGTGTTAAGGTTTGAGCGGCGTAAGGAAAATGTCAATGTAGTAACTTTTCGAATAAATATTAGTAATTGAATCTATTCTTATATATTGCCAATGTTTAACAAATCCCTCAGATTTTCTCAACCCATTCTCTCCGGCAAGGAACTAAATAAATCTGTTTTCAAACCATATAAAACCCGACGCACAGAAAGCTTTTACGCATAGATGCGAGGGATTAAATGGGGAAACGGGATTTAACATAAATTGAAGCGCATCTGTTTGTCCATTGAGAACTTTCTATCATCCAGCTAGTTATTAGACCCTCCCCCCCCACTACCATTAACCCTGAGCAATGGATCGTTTCCCCCAGTGACAGACTGGGGCCATTTAAATGCTGACCCACTGGAAATCGACAAACAACACAGCGTTCTCATAACGGCGGCGGTAACAATGGGGTCCAAAGATTTTCGCTGGAGAATTTTAGGGAGGGAGGGGAGTAGGTAGTTTAAAGGCAGACAACTCCATCGAGATGGAAGCGCAAAGCATTCCTCAAATATCGCCACCCTGACACAACGTGTGAGGACATCGATAACGCTATCGATCTGATCACACATGATCTGGTTGTGTGTGCCATGGAGAGGCAACGATTAGAATTAATGGAGAAGTGAGCGGGGCTAGGAAGACAATGAAATAGGGGAAATCCATTGGAGGCGCGACATTGGACTACTGATCCGTACAGGACGGGAGAAATTCCCTGGTAACGTCATTACTGGGTGACATCTAGGCCCCTCAGCCGAAGCCGCGCGAAATACGCCGCCGAATTTTCGTCCGCCAAATATCCGCCGGAAAATGTGCCGGAGCTACATGGCGTTTGTTTTATTCATAACAATTATAAACTGATACTGATATTGTAAGTGCCTGTCAGGTATTGAGTGACAGAAACAGAATGAGTGGAATACATTCATGCACGGTTTTTTAATAGTTGAAAATTATTTTAAAAATTCTGAATTATTGTTAGCTGTTTTTTTTTTATTTCTGAAGTTTTATGACTTCATTATTGGCCAGGCTTCAGCCGAATATTTCGTAATCAGCTCAAAATCAACCGATTATGTCAACTTACGGAGAAATCCAGCTCATCCGGATATCCGCCAAAAATTTATGTCAGTCAGTCGAAATATTTCGGTAAAAAATTCGTCTGGCAGGTCTAGTGAGATCCCTTGATAGTTAGCAGATATTCATAAGAAAAACGCCAGTAAAATGAAGAATAAACTCATTTCGTTATTGAGAGAACATTGCAGTTGCTTTTAAGTTTAATGAACAAGCAAACTTTCTTTATATAATAAAGTAACTTAAATACATCGTAATGTTATTAAATTTTTTATTTAGGATTTGAATGTTTTATATTGAATGAATTAATACTTGTGTGTGTTACCAGTTTTATATTAAGAGCGGTGAATCAAATTGTTTGCTGGGATATTGCACTACATAAATTAACACATTTATTATAATAATTATTATTTCATATTGTATTTAAAAGGAATAAGCAGTTGATGTGTGAAATAAAATTGATTTATAATTGTTTTTATATTTTCAACATTATTTTGAAAGAATTGCAATTGTTGAGGCGAGGCGAGCCAACACCACTAGCCGCCCTAATAATGATTGTATAACACGTGGTCATGTTTCTGGGGATGAGCAGATGGCTGGAAGATATTTGAAGGTTCGGATCGAAATGATGAAGCGGAACAGGAACACAGTTTAAATGCTAAACATGTTGATGGCTGGGTTTGTGCACAGAGAAAGATGGCACAATGACATTCTAAATACAACAATATAATTCATGGGAGTGTAGGAATGTGAGGACGAGCAAATAACGCTGGAAACATTAAAGTGATAGTAGGGGAAAGGAGAGAGAGAGAGAGATAGATAGATAGATAGATAGATAGAGAGAGAGAGAGAGAGAGAGAGAGAGAGAGAGAGAGAGAGAGAGAGAGAGAAAGATAGACGGGGGACAAAGGGAGATGACAAAGAGAGGGGGTGGTGAAATGAATGTACACTCATGAGTTTAAGAAAAACAACACAGTTTAGTTTTAGGAGAGCGAAACACAAATCTATATATTTAAAACGAATGGGAGAAACATTGGGAAAAGATGTGGCTAGAGCATAGAGTCTGACAAGGGAGAAACATTGGGAAAAGATGTGGTGAGATCATAGAGTCTGACATGGGAGAAACATTGGGAAAAGATGTGGCTAGAGCATAGAGTCTGACATGTGAGAAACATTGGGAAAAGATATGGCTAGAGCATAGAGTCTGACAAGGGAGAAACATTGGGAAAAGATGTAGTGAGATTATAGAGTCTGACATGGGAGAAACATTGGGAAAAGATGTGGCTAGAACATAGAGTCTGACATGGGAGAAACATTGGGAAAAGATGTGGCTAGAGCATAGAGTCTGACATGGGAGAAACATTGGGAAAAGATGTGGTGAGATCATAGTCTGACATGGGAGAAACATTGGGAAAAGATGTGGCTAGAGCATAGAGTCTGACATGGGAGAAACATTGGGAAAAGATGTAGTGAGATCATAGAGTCTGACATGGGAGAAACATTGGGAAAAGATGTGGCTAGAGCATAGAGTCTGACAAGGGAGAAACATTGGGAAAAGATGTGGTGAGATCATATAGTCTGACATGGGAGAAACATTGGGAAAAGATGTGGCTAGAGCATAGAGTCTGACATGGGAGAAACATTGGGAAAAGATGTAGTGAGAGGATAGAGTCTGACATGGCAGAAACATTGGGAAAAGATGTAGTGAGATCATAGAGTCTGACATGGGAGAAACATTGGGAAAAGATGTGGTGAGATCATAGAGTCTGACATGGGAGAAATATTGGGAAAAGATGTGGTGAGATCATAGAGTCTGACATGGGAGAAACATTGGGAAAAGATGTGGCTAGAGCATAGAGTCTGACATGGAAGAAACATTGGGAAAAGATGTGGTGAGATCATAGAGTGTGACAGATAAATGGACGCAGGCAAACAAGCGCGTAATTTTACAGAAGGACAAAAGTCGTTAAGGCTGAAATGAATTGAAGAGGTCGAAATCGATGCAAAGGGCGAAGGTAGGATGCGACAACCTGGAACTTGTCCCTATAGAGAACACTTAATATTAAGGGAAGTTTATAAAGCTGAGGACGATAAAATCAGGACTCAGAATAAACTCAACACCTTGTAAGTGGGGTGAAATGGGGGGGTCCCATATTAAGACAAGATCGTTACTAACAATGACACGACAGAAAATGTGAGTGTAAGAAGACATTGTCAATGGTTGCACTGGACGACATCCGTCTAGACAAACAAGGACACGATATTGACTAGTATTACAATGTGAGTGTATGAAGAAATTGTCAATGTTTGCACTGGACGGCGGGCTTTAAGAAAAACAATGACACGACATTGACTGGTATTACAATGTGAGTGTATGAAGACATTGTCAATGGTTGTACTGGACGACACCCGTCTAGACAAACAATGACGCCTCCTATGGTAGAGCAAAGGGCGACCATTACGATATCAAGATGCCGACATACGACGTGACAGCTTTGATGGATCAATCTGTTGGTCCCGACGTGACGTGAGGCTGGTGTTGTGGATACCGAGGTCAGCGGACGGATACAACAACAACGTAACTGACAGCTGAAATATCTCACTGTTGTTGGTGACGGTATCAGCGCGCCGGGTCAGGGATGGTTCAAATAAATAACACTCACTGTTTCAGTTGGGACGTGTGGCGCTAGGACGTGCAATATACTATATACACTTAGTTAGTAAATGGTTTAATAGTGTCTGTGAACTTGTTTGGTTTGACGATGCTAGGACATACAGGAAAGTTCTGGGTTTGTTCGTTGACTCGTGTGACTGACATGGACTGGTTGGCAATGACAGGACAGGTGGAAATATAATTGACTTGGTGGTTTAACGGCTTTATGCCATAAATGAAAATGTATGGTGGGCAGTAAACTATTGGACACAGATGCCATGATCATAAAACAAACACGTATCCAAGAACTGCTGGCTGTCTAAACAAAAGGATCAATAGCTTTAACCGCGCACGACATTATAAATATACCCTTTTGTTGGTGTTTTTTTTCTCTCCCTTTAAGCCACCTCATTGTTATAAGAAAATTGCACAGCGCAGCAAACAAGTTCACCGATTGTTTTTTTTTTTAAAGCAGGTCAATATCGTGAACAAACAAATACAGGATTGAACGGGGGCAGCCTTGGGTTGCAGACTTTCCAAAATCGATGCCACAAACATGTCTAATTGTCGTAATGCCCGGGTGTTCAAAATAAACGGACGTCTGCCCCAACTGTACACGGAATCGCAATCAATGCCCCGAGTGGCTCTGGAAATAGCATGAAGATCAAGCTCTCCAGATCACAGGGGCCGGCACTTGTGTGGGTGAAGACGCAAGAGTTCCGTCCCTTACTCATTAACCCATATATTGACCTTCGGCTGAGCGGTTAATATCCGCGAGTGTAATGTAGTTTAAGGGCGCTGATTAACGAATTAAAGGGATTAAAGGTTTTATGTTTATCTTTATCAATATATGTGCCCCACGGACGCTACCTGCGGCATGCAGATAGTCCACGAACTCTCTCTTGCCTAGATTAACACTTCAATGATCGATCTCGATAAAGATATCTACAGTTGACTTAACGGCGATTCTTAAGCATTTAAAATAGATAATTCATTTTAAGGGGGCGAGTGGAGAAAGATATAAGGGATATACTTGATGACGAACAAGAGCCATAATTTGAGGGATGCGATCGTTTATAGCCAAATGATCCTTAAAATTAGCAATAAACTCAATCAGGCAACATGTGTACAAGTACAAGAAGAAGAGAAATAGCATGTAAAAATTGATACTATTCTGAGTGATGTTTAGCCGCTTTTTACCACGTTTATATAAGTTTGCCGTCTTGTCTGGATTTCCGGGGCAAAAATTGAATTCCTTATTTGAACCACTTCTGATCATCCAATTTTGATGAAATTTTGCATGCATACTTGATTCACATGACAATTTAATATTTCATTAATTATAGTACTCAATTCTACTTAAATGAAAACTAAAAAGTATAAAATAAAAATATTTAAAAACAAGTTTTAAAGATACCACGTTTTGTGAACTAAAAAGAAGAAAATAAACTAAAAACGTGGGGCGCATTCGGCTGAAATTAAATGAAGTATCATATATAGACTGTGGAGGAATTTGAAACTGAAAAGTTTAATGTAAAAGCATTAATAGACCAAATTTCAGCCGAATGCGCCCCACGTTTTTAGTTTATTTTCTTCTTTTTAGTTCAAAAAACGTGGTATCTTTAAAACTTGTTTTTAAATATTTTTATTTAAAACTTGAATTAGCGGCGGCATTGTTTGTTACCACAAATGATATCTATAGGAATCATGAGGAGAAATGTTACCACAAATGATATCTATAGGAATCATGACGAGAAATGTTACCACAAATGATATCTGTAGGATTCATGACGAGAAATGTTACCACAAATGATATCTATAGGAATCATGAGGAGAAATGTTACCACAAATGATATCTGTAGGAATCATGACGAGAAATGTTACCACAAATGATATCTATAGGAATCATGACGAGAAATGTTACCATTCTGTTGTAAACTGATTGCTACTTACTAAGACATGAACATACATATGTTTGTCAAGCAACGATCTACCAACCATCATCGTGGCATAAATAACAACCTTGTAATGTTTAGTATTTCAAAGCTAACAGTTCCCTTTTCCTCACTCTATGGGCTGCCGTTTAAAGGGAGGCAATGATTGCTACCGTTTCGATAACATTGAGTACCTTCCAAGTAATGGCAACAAGGGCTTGAAGTACGCGGTCAAACAAGCAAAAACATACAAGTTATCTACAGGCGAGATTTGAAATAACAAAATATTGATTATACAAGCGAGAACTCAATTATAAATATGCAGAGATTTTATATGTTATAGGAACTTCTTTCGGCAACAACGATTTTTTTCCACCCCATAAAGCATTTTTCTTAGTGCTGGTAGCTAGGATCAGAATACGTTCCTGTTGATTGATAGATGGATTATATTTAGTGGACACGTGATTTTTTTTACTAATTCCCATTATTGTATTTTTAAAAATTTAAAATAATAACACATATCAATTGTTGAAACATTACTAGCCTAAACTCACTTAATATAAATATAAGGGCTACATTTAGAAATCTGTAATTTAACAAAGAGAAATATGGTAGTATTTGGAGATTACTTTTCGTCCCGTAATTCAAGACGTTATACTTCATAAGCAGGTACCCAAGCTGGTGCTGTAAATAAATGATTCGAGAGTGGATCACAATTTAAATGTCAGCTTTCAAATCATAACCGACCATTCCAGAAAGCTATTCCATCGCTACTCAATATGCAAGCCCTTATTCCCATTACCATAACAGAAATCCAAGAGTGTCTCGTCTCACTTTGTTTACCACTTGTCTTTAAATTGTCCATGGCTCGCCACTTTGATTACATTTCCTGCTCGTCTAGGGACATCTTACCGTATGCAAATGGCGAACATGAACGAATCATGCGGGTGGACGACTACAAGGGAACGTAGCACTAAGGTATTTTGGCACCACGGTACTAGGGTATGTTTGGCACCACGGTACAAGGGTATGTCTGGGTACCATGGTACTATGGTATGTCTGTATGTCTGACACCATGGTACTAGAGAATGTCTAGCACCACGGTACTATGGTATGTCTGGTACCATGGTACTTGAGTATGTCTGGCACCATGGTACTAGGGTATGTCTGGGTACTATGGTAATATAGTATGTCTGGCACCATGGTACGAGGGTATGTCTGGCAACATGGTACTAGTGTATTCTGGTACCATGGTTCTAGGGTATGTCTGGTACCATGGTACTAGGGTATGTCTGATACCATGGTACTAGGGTATGTATTACCCGATGTTACTAGGGTATGTCTGGCACAATGGTACTAGGGTATGTCTGGCACCATGATACCAGTGTAAGTCTGGTTGATACTGTTTAAAAAATGATTTTGTTCTTTGCGAAAATTTTAAGAAGTACTACAAAGTGATGAAGGAAAAGACGTGCTTAAAGAAAATAATATCTAATAGAGTTTCAATAACTTCCTTCAAATGTTTGGGTCAGTGAAAGGTAGCTAATGTCAACTTGTGCATCCATCATCATTAATCTCATCTCGAGTATCCGCGATAATATCTCTCCCCGAGTATCCCTGATAATATCTCTTCTCGAGTATTCATGATAATATCTCTTTTCGAGTATCTACGATAATATCTCATCTCGAGTATCCCCGATAATATCTCTTCTCGAGTATTCATGATAATATCTCTTTTCGAGTATCCACGATAATATCTCATCTCGAGTATCCACGGTAACAAATCTCATCTCGAGTATCCACGGTAACAAATCTCATCTCGAGTATCCACAATAACAAATCTCATCTCGAGTATCCACGGTAACAAATCTCATCTCGAGTATCAACGGTAACAAATCTCATCTCGAGTATCCACAATAACAAATCTCATCTCAATTATCCACAATAACAAATCTCATCTCGAGTATCCACAATAACAAATCTCATCTCAAGTATCCACAATAACAAATCTCATCTCGAGTATCAACGGTAACAAATCTCATCTCGAGTATCCACGGTAACAAATCTCATCTCGAGTATCCACGGTAACAAATCTCATCTCGAGTATCCAC
>MUZC01000269.1:1000854-1011882 GCA_002072015.1 Radix auricularia | reverse complement strand
CCCCTCCCTTTCTCCCCCTCTCCCCCCCATTAAAGCTGTGGTTCAATCCCAAACATGCCAAGTGATGTTCCCTATCCACAACAAAGCCAGGGAACACAAGTCTGAGAATAGCTAACCGTCTTGAGTTCCCAGACAACACAAACATTAGGATATACAACTTTCTTTAAATTAAGTGCCGATTCCATGTGGGTAATATTACCGGCATACATTAAAACCGAGAAGAATGTTATACAAGTTGTGGAAACTTTTTTTTTTTTTTCTTTTTTAATCAACGGGAACCGTTCGTTTCGTTGGAAAGTTTGGCTTTTGATATCGACATCTAAGCCTCCAGGTGCAGCCCTTAGAAACGAGAATGTCGTTTATATAGTTTATATATGCACAACTAGAAGAACAAAAAATAACCAGGGTTTGAAAAAAAAAGGAGGGGGGGGGTGTTTGTGTGGCAGCAAGCTACAGCAGGCAAGGTTACAAAACTAGTGCAGTAGGGGAGGGGTGAGTACAGGGATTGATGGGTTCAAAGGAAAACGATCTCAGTGTGGGTAATGACGGTAATGTAACAAGAAGATGGTTGGTTTATCAACAAGTAATATATCGTTGAGCTAGGAATATTGTTTTTGTTAATATCTTTTGTTTCGTTAATGTATGAACATGCATGATACAACTCTTACAGTTGAACATAATGATACAACTCTTACAGTTGAACATGATGATACAACTCTTACAGTTGAACATGATGATACAACTCTTACAGTTGAACATGATGATACAACTCTTACAGTTGAACATAATGATACAACTCTTACAGTTGAACATAATGATACAACTCTTACAGTTGAACATAATGATACAACTCTTACAGTTGAACATAATGATGCAACTATTACAGTTGAACATAATGATACAATTCTTACAGTTGAACATGATGATACAACTCTTACAGTTGAACATAATGATACAACTCTTACAGTTGAACATAATGATACAATTCAAAACTCGAAGTTCTTAAACTAATAAAATAATAAGAAGAAATAAAATTATAATAATTTCTAGAAAGGTTCAAATTGAACATTTGCGCTAAAGTAATGTTAATTTGTTATTATTATTTGAGGTCAGCGGATGAAAGATCAAAGTACCACTGGCCACCCACTAGCCACTCAGTGGCCATCCACTCGCCACCCACTAGCCACCCACTGGCCATCCACTAGCCACCCACTGGCCATCCACTAGCCACCCACTAGCCACCCACTGGCCTGCCACTGGCCATCCACTAGCCACCCACTGGCCTGCAACTGGCCATCCACTAGCCACCCACTGGCCTGCGACTGGCCATCCACTAGCCACCCACTAGCCATCCACTAGCCACCCACTAGCCACCCACTAGCCATCCACTAGCCATCCACTAGCCATCCACTAGCCACCCACTAGCCATCCACTAGCCACCCACTAGCCACCCACTGGCCTGCCACTGGCCATCCACTAGCCACCCACTGGCCTGCCACTGGCCACCCATTAGCCACCCATTAGCCACCCACTAGCCACCCACTAGCCATCCACTAGCCACCCACTGGCCATCCACTAGCCACCAACTGGCCACCCATTAGCCACCCACTGGCCACCCATTAGCCACCCACTAGCCATCCACTGGCCACCCACTGGCCACCCACTAGCCACCAACTGGCCACCCATTAGCCACCCACTGGCAACCAACTGGCTAAACTACCCGACTGGATGTGATGTAAATTGGAGGAGAATTAAATAAAAAAAAATATTTATACAGTTTCCCCCCAGCAAAAATGTCTTTGTGCGTTTAACTCAGGGCGTGACGTCTTGACATCTATCACAGATTGGCGTCAGCTGATAGCCTTCAACTTTATGAACTGCCGTCAAACTCAGCCCATGAGCATAGCTACACACATGCCGTAGACCTGAGCCATGGCATGGCTTCCTTCTTATACAGCTCACGGGGCCGTCCGAGATATCGGGTCATATTTGACGTGAGTAAATATAGCAAGGGGGCAAACAGGGTTTCTTTTGTCTTGATGGTTAAATCTATGTAATAGAGAAAACAGGGTTGATTTTTGTCTTGATGGTTACATATTATTATGTCATATATTTTATTACAGCGCTCTTTAAACTTTTAGCGTGATCACAGCACGCCAAACTCAACATGTCCAGCCGTGATCACAGAACCAAAACCTCTTTATTCAAAGCCGTGATCCCAGCATACAAACCTCGTTTTGCCCAAACGTGATCCCAGCATACAAACCTCGTTTTGCCCAAACGTGATCCCAGCATACAAACCTCGTTTTGCCCAAACGTTATCCCAGCACACAAACCTCGTTTTGCCCAAACATGATCCCAGCACACAAACCTCAATTTGCCCAAACGTGATCCCAGAACACAAACCTCATTCTGCCCAAACGTGATCCCAGCACACCAACCTCAATTTTCCCAGCCGTTTTCCTAGCACGTCTGGGATTTCATGGAATAACTACGCTAATTGTGTTAACTCAATAAGCCATCCACTGGAGGACGGCACCATTTATACAGTGTGACTTGGAGAGCGTTAGGTCAGAAAAAACTGGGTGAGGTCAAGTTTTCTAGTCAAATGACGTCAAAACGTTATTGTTTTTTCCTCGGCGCTTTGAAAATTTCTTTTCATTCTACTTTCAAACACTCTTAATTTCATTATCGATTTTTTTATGATCACAAATGATTAACTTTTGCTGGTTACTATTTTAAGATTTAATAAAGCAAGCGATGTGCTAAACCATTTTAAACAAAATGAGGGGTAGGACTGCAATCAGGCTTATACAAAATTCAATGGAAAAGACGTAAACAAGGTATGGGTTAGCCTGACCGGACGTAACAAAACAGCGAACGTTTCGGCAAAGAGCCTTTATCAACGAACATACAAGACACAAACAAAACGAAAATAAAAATAAAAAATGAGAAATGAAGGAACTTAGCTGCAGTGGAATCCGAAGTATCCAAAGAAAAAGTGAAACAGAGAGATGACAGAGCGATTATATATAGGAAAGCAGAGAGGGGGCGGGGCAACCGCCTAGGTGGATAAAGAAAAGACCATATTCATCCTTTAGAAGGATATAAAACCATAGTAAGAACTCAGTATGTACCCCAAAAAAGAACCCATTGTGTTCTCAGTCATAAGAACTGGTTGTGTTCTCAGTCACAAGAACTCGTTGTGTTGTTCTAAACAATGATCAACTGGATCTATCCTAGTAAGTTCCAGTACGTTTACTGAGCACTCTGACTAATGCAGAACATAAACTCTTCATTGAGGATGTTTCACACTGAGGCTGCACATTTAAATAAGTTTGTCCTCGAAAAAAAGATAACATGTCTTGATATTCACATTGTTTGCTGATAGGCGAGATGGCTTCACCTTCACATTCTTGAGGTGAAACACAACACACTGTACATTCAAACTCTTGCGATGAAAGACAACCCAATGTACATTCAAATTCTTGCGATGAAAGACAACTCAATGTACATTCAAATTCTTGCGATGAAAGACAACACACTGTACATTCAAACTCTTGCGATGAAATACAACACACTGTACATTCAAACTCTTGCGGTGAAAGTTTTGAAAAGCGACACACAAAATAGAACACTCGGAGGGACAATCTTACAAAAAGCGTGCACATGGCAACTGACGACCTACACATCATGCACCATCACATGACAACCTACGACCTACACATCATGTACCATCATCCACTTGATCTTAAAACGGCGTTACGAATTCTACATGCCGCCATAGAGACGCGCCCTTCTGTTTTAACCATTGCTTGTGTTGCACACGGTAACTGTGGGACAGTTGTGTGGTTTATCTTCTTAATATCTATATCTCCTCTCTGCACATTGTTTATTGTTGCATTCTGGATTTTACTTTTGCTTTAACAATAATAATAACAATAGTCATAAATACACATACATAAAAACAGTAAATGACAAACAAACAAGCTGGTTTATGGCAAACACTATAAGACTAGACTATACATTCTTTGCATCTGCTTGTATATATACGTTACGTCACACGTTTTATTGCGATGAGTTTTGTTTAATTACAATCTGTGTAGTGAAGAGATTGCTGTGTTAACTTAAGACGAATCATTCTAGAAGTTTAATAGAATGCGCTTAAAGATTCGCATATAATCTGTAATGTTCCAAATAATTCGAGATGGTTCTCAATCTGGTAGTTTGATATGGAATTCGGTATATAATTCTATACCCTTTGTGAAAGTTGTCCTATTATTATTAATATATATATATATATNTTTTTTTTGGTGGAGGAATTTGTGTTAAGACCTGCTTATACGATTGTATTTTAAAGTTCACATATTACACGACTTTAAAACTTGACGTATAGCATGGCTTGACATCATTCAAGTAAACCTTAGCACAGAACAATAACACTACCTATAATTTGACTACATGATCTCGTGCGGTCAAAAATGTTAGTGTATAAATACAATTTTTTAAAAATTGAGATGAACTCGCTGTGTATATTGCATCCCATGATTCTACCCAGGATAATTTTAAAACTCTTGTAAAATTATCATATTTAACGTGCCATATTTCTAGGCTTTAGAGCCTTTAAATATAACAACAACAATATTAATAGTGTGAGAACCGTTGATTCGTATCCAATACTATTAAAGATCTAATAAAGTTTATGACATACAAAAGCAAAGGATTCGAAAAGTGCTAGAACCGCTGACTCAGATTCTAGATTCCCCCATATCTAATACACCTTCTATTAATACAAACACAAAGGTATGCGAACACGTTCCAGCACTGACGCTTTGCACTTGCGCATTTACGCACGCATTCATGGACTTACGCACTCACGCGAAGATCACATGCGCACCAGGTGAATGGTGAAAGTCAGCTTGGAGTGGGGAGGAGGGTGGTGTTGGGGCCCGAGGTTAGAGACGGCAAATGTCAGTCAGACGAGTTGAGGTAACGGCATTGCTAGCGGCAGGTAAGTCTGCTGCAGAGATTCTGAAAGAAAGCACAATGAATTACCTGCCCCTAGGTGTATAGCATTCTTAACCGGTGAGTGGGCCCGGGATGTTAAAATAAAAAAAGGAAGAAAAGAACACGGGCGTATTGCTCACCCATCAGAGGTGAATCGCCTAACCTCCCACCGCCGGCATCAGTGGCGGTGACAGAGGTAGGGTTACCCCATTGAGTTGGGCTTCAAGTGTTACTTTGAATCTCCGCTTGCACCCTCCTGATTTATTTATTTAGGTTTATTTTTAATATCCGCTCATGAAAAAGTGAAACAAAACACGCGCACCAAACTCATCCGTTATTTGTGTTACGGATTTAAAATAAGCATGTATTTTTTATGAGTCTTTAATGTCGTTTTTAACGCCTGGAAAATCCAGCCCCTTAAATTGTATTGATGTTTTTCGGCAATCTGTATTGTAGTTTTGCAAATAACGAACAGGCGCCTTGTGTAGATTTATGGTCTGTTTTTATTAAAGGAAGATAACGAAACTCAATTTTTTACTGCTTGTTTGTTATTGTCACTCTAGCGCTAAATGGTCAGACAGTGCTTCTAAAACTTTTAAGGACGGTTATTCGGAGGCGCCTCAAGAACGGTGCAGAGAATCATTTTTAAAAAACAATAATTTAATTTTTAAAAATACAAAAAAAGTAATTAATCATTGTAAAAATATGTTGAATGTGCTCGCAATACGTGCAGCTAAGAATAATAGCAATGAGATAACGGGTTGAAAGGTAAGTGAAAGCACAATGGTATTGGATAAGAATGAAAATAATAACAGGTTGACACCTAAGTGAATGAGCAATCATACTATATTGTGACAGAAGTTGTAGCCACACAAGTTTAACTCAAAATATTGTATCAATGCGTCTACTCGGAAAACCTTGGTGGCACGCAGCAATGGAGGAAAGTATCTTATTTCAAGCCTTCTTAAGTTCCCATGTGTCAACTCAAACAATTTTGAAAAAAAATGAAAGGTAAACGATAGTTGAACCTTTTGTGAGCACCTGATTTTAAAAAAATATATTTTGCAATATGCTCATCATTAGCCTCATTGCGCAATGTATCGCATGGCAGTTGATAAAACAAGACATTAAGCAAACCTTTTAAAAGTCTCCCATATCAGCAGTGCTTGGATTTTAAAAGATAAATGATAACAATGGCTATTTAAAACCAAACAAACTAAAAGTTAGGATAGCATGAATCATATGACAGCACCAGCTTAACTCTACACCGACTTGGAGCACGGCCAGCACCACAGATGAGCTGATGCAGGCTGGGATAGGTTTTAAACCCGAGATCTGTCTGGCAACAAGATGAATGCTGCGCTAATACGCCGAAACGTTTCAATTATTATGACTGGATGGCAATCAATCAAAGCTCAGTCTCAGAACGAACGTATTATAACGGGAGGAAAACTTGAAATAATGTCAACAACAGATCAGTTTCAGCAAAGTAAAATTTATCAAGGTGCGTCCGTTCAGTGCAGTTTTATTTTTAAAAAAATAAAAAAATTAAATGTTTTTTTTTAAAAGGTTTTTTTTCGGTTAGGGGGGAGGTGAAGTAAAATTTGTTTGGTTTTCATTTAATATAATAGGGCAGTTGAAATATTAGGACCGTCCAGGAAGATCTTAATTTAACTAAAAAGAAGTCAGATGGGCCGACAGAACTTGTGACTGGGACGCTATACAATACACCCCATACAGCGAGCTCCAAGTCAACCCTCGTAAGTGGGTGTTCAACAAAGCCCTGAATAACATGAGCTGGTATAGAAAGACGTTGTCAAGTCCGGTGAACTAAGTGTCGTATCAGAATGCAATACGAGATGCAAAACACCTAAAGAGCGGATAGACATAGTGAGCGACAACAGCTTGTCGGGGTATCAATCTACACAGACAGTTGAGTCACTCGATGACGTCATCAAGTCTATGTTCTATACCATATGTTGATGGATGAAAACCCGACACCCATGAATGACTTGAGGAGACTTTAAATGTCTTGGCATTGTCAACACCGCAGGCCAGTCGGTGAGTTTGACCTACATCAGGACTGGGAACCAACAAGGGCTGTTATCAAACATAACACCTGGCGGGGTGTCAAAGGGCCGGAGAGGGGAAAGGGGGAGGTCAAGGATCACAGAGGTTGGAACACACGATATTGAAATCTCTAAAAGATAACAGACCAGTGAGTCACGTGTAGTTATTGCGTCGTTAATCATTTTGAACAGGGTGAGTGAGTTGGAGTGACGTGAGTCCGAGTGAGTGAGTTGGAGTGACTTGAGCCTGGGCGAGAGAAGGCATTCAGCCTGTTTGGTATGTTTCTGCACATATTGTGGAATCCGGATATAGACTGTATAGTTCATAGTTGGTTCTTATTCTCCATCCGAACTCATCCTTTGTTGGTCTATATATTTTTCTGAGAACTGTCCTCTCCCATGTATTAACAGGTTTTCTGCAGTTTTTGTTAAGGTCCAAGTTTCACTTAAAAATGTTACAGCTGGTCTAATGACGGTTTTATACAGATTTTTCTTTCTTTTCCTAGTAATGTTTTTGAGGATTTTCTGGCTTCTCAAATATGCTCTATTCCCGGCTGATATTCTTTCTTTGATTTCTATTATTAATTCATGAAGTGAACATTGCTTCGGGTAAATATTTACAATAAAGGGTATAAATATTAAAACATTCTGATTACAATCACTTCTGATTACTATTTTTGGGGGGATAAATTTGAAAAAAAAATCACATATTTTTTTAAAAACAAAAATAAGCTAAGCAGAAATTCCTTGAACATAAAACAAACGTTTTAATTTGCCCCTTTCAAACTATGTAAGGCTATCAAAAAATTCTACTTTACAACACAACAAGCATAAAAAAAAAGAACTGCACAATAGAGAATACTTCATCAAATCTGGTTTGCCTACTATGCCTAAAGCGGGCCCTAATTACCTATACTTGAGTGCACTCCTCAGAACCTTCTTGTCTTTGATGTCTAACGTCAAGCTCGAGATTATCGGACCGATTATTAGAGAGTTGGTCGTGTTTTTACTTAAAATTTGGCCAACTTACAATATGTAAGTAATTGTTACGACATGCCACTGTGAATGAATAGATAAGCGAGGATCGTGGTCAATGCAGTTATTGTAGAAGTGTGTTGTATACATGTTACAAAAAGTGTGTTGTATACATGTTACAAAAAGTGTGTTGTATACATGTTACAAAAAGTGTATTGTATACATGTTACAAAAATTGTATTGTATACATGTTACAAAAAGTGTATTGTATACATGTTACAAAAATTGTATTGTATACATGTTACAAAAAGTGTGTTGTATACATGTTACAAAAAGTGTATTGTATACATGTTACAAAAAGTGTATTGTATACATGTTACAAAAAGTGTATTGTATACATGTTACAAAAAGCAAAAGATATTCCTAATCCAGCTAAAATCATGGAATGGGACAATTATTTTCTAAAATCATGGAATGGGACAATTATTTTCTGAGTGTACATTTGAAATACACTCAAAATAAAACCACCAAGTCCAAGTGAAAACATGTCTATTGTAACATACATCTATTTATTTTTTAGCATGTGTCCAGAGGGCCGCAATCAGCCAATCGCATGTGTTAATAAAATATCTATGTTACGATATGAAAACAATTAAAACATGATACAAATAATATGATCACAACACTTATTAATATAGTATTTTTATAAAAAATTGATTGTGTTATTTATATATATGACGTTAAATAGAATTCACTAAAAAAATTAACAGTCTTTTAATGATACTTAACGGATTTAGACCAGCCGATTACACTACCGACGCCCTAACGACCCGTTTTCTTGGGCCAATAAACATAGCATGGGAATTCATTAAGCCGTGATAGATGATTTAAGACCCGCACGCCAGAGGAGATCGTCTCTGACCAGAAGTGCTATTTTTTAAGCAGCAACAAGTTCTTCCCCGGGGCGTGTTAACTTGCCATTGCCCCCCCCCCGCCCCCACCAGCATTAAACAACAAAAATAAATAAAATATTGACACTATCAGGGCAACAGGTTCCACGGTATCGGAATTAACTGTGGATTTTTTTTAACAGTTAGGCTGTATATGAGTGGCATGGGACTCAGCAGACTTTTTAGAGTTATGACATTTCTGTTGGAATCGCAAGAACTGGTTCATTACAGACGACATCAAACAGTGGAGGAAAAGTAGAGAACACTTTATTTATGTGGGAATCTATAAAGCATTGTATCAGCGGCACGATTTAATCAAGTCTTAAACATGTTACAATGTTACCTAATTTTTTGAACTGGAAAGGTTTGGAATTTTTTTTAATGAAGCTTTATTTCGAATATTTAAACATAAATTACATTACGTGTACATGAACATTTCGGCACCTTTTCAACAATTTTATGATCAAGCTCATAGGCTTATGTAGAATTGTGTGTTTCAAGAGAACATTTTTACAAAGTCATTTTCTGTAAACTTATTAAGTACTAGCTGACCATAATAATAAATTTCTGGATTCCTTTAAAGTTGACACCACATAAATAACGGCGAGTTGACAGAAATTTGACTCCAGAGACCCGTGAAGAGGTGACGTAGCGAAAGGGCGGATTAAGTGTGGATGTATTGATCTTCTTTCAATCCGTCTCTGACCTAATCACCGCCTCGGTTTAGGAATATCCTAGAGAGATCAAATAGGAACCCCGGTGAATGACGGGAAATGAGAAGTGGGAATAACAAAGGACCAGGAACAATTATTGCCCCGGGGGGTTATAGCGGCGGAGTTCTATTACATATTAACTTTTTGTTTATTAAACTTTTAATAATTGGCGTATGAAGTTTCTATTGCACCGAGTTCTTTAAAAGAGTAACTAAAGCGTGTTTGCATTATTCATAGCCGGAATGCTTCAACAGTCTTGTATTAATATGGTATAAGATGTATGCATGATCAATTCTTTACTAACGACGAGCCCAACCTCGAAAGATGCTAGGTATTGTACATGATAGGTTTTGTACATTATACAATACTAGGTTTTGTACATAACACAATACCAGGTTTTGTACAACACAATACCAGGTTTTGTAAATTACACAATACTAGATTTTGTACAATATACAATAGTAGGTTTTGTACAGCACAATATTAGATTTTGTACATTACACAATACTAGGCTTTGTACAATACACAATATTAGGTGTTGTACAACAAAATACTAGGTTTTGTACAACAAAATACTAAGCTTTGTACAACAAAATACTAGGTTTTGTACAACACAACACTAAGTTTTGAACATTACACAATACTAGGTATTTTAAAATACACAGTTCTAGGTTTTTTACAATACACAATACGAGGTTTTGTACAATCCACAATACGAGGTTTTGTACAATCCACAATACTAGGTTCTGTACAATACACAATACTAGGTGTTGTACAATACACAATACGAGGTTTTTTTTTACAATACACTATACTAAGTCATAGGATCGATTTGTCTAAGCTGGAATTTGTTGTCAAATTATTAATAGAAAGCTATTTAGCGTACAATTTTGACTGCTATCAAAGTCCATCTAAAGACTTCGTCTGCCCCAAACACCGAGTCTTGTAAGGGGTCGGCCAGCAGAGAACCGACTGAGAGAAGCCACAAGAACTAAATAAAACTTTACAGTCTGACCAAATCGAGAAACCAACCAGACTTTTCATTTTCCAGCTGACCGGAGCAGCACCGGATTCTCCGCCCCTGAGAGAGAGATCGGCACACGACTTTCCTTCTGATTTGATGATTTATTTAGTCTTCGTTTCGGTCATTCCAAACTTGTTGTTCGTGAACTTATAATATTTATAAACTATTTATTGTTTTCTGATCCCCTAATACCCATGTCAGAATGGGGCGCATATCCCTACAGTGTCTGCTTTTATCATGGAATTTTAATTTTATTAATTTATTATTATTATTATTATTTTTTTTTTTGG
>MUZC01000269.1:986359-1000813 GCA_002072015.1 Radix auricularia | reverse complement strand
GGGGGGCGATTTCATCATTGTTGCTTCCTCCTATTACTAGCTTGAGTTGCCACCACGCAGCCAACCTCACTGGCTTGCAATTAATTCCTCTATTGAGTTTCATGAGCTGAGTTCCCACTAGAAATCCTCTCGCCGTCTCCTCGCTATTACCTTCCATCTCCTCTCGTTACATCTCCTTTATCACCCATACTTTCTCTAATTAATTCTTAAGATTGTTCTAACATTTTCTCCCTCATATATTTTCACCTCTATGCACCTAAGATAAACTCCACCAGAAGCTCAGAAAGATGCTGTATTCGTTGTTGTCATTATTTCATTCACACAAAAGCATGATCCCACGAACCAACAATTTGCCATCAGCCAAATATCATGTTCTATATCAACACAAAGACTCACTACTATACACTGACATGATGTCTGACAGGCACGGTAACTTGAGCTTTTTGCTTGTGGCATTCTCAGTTTAAATGAAGATCTTAATCTTTTGTTATTTATTCCTCTTCGTTTACCTACAACGTTTACCAATAACGTTTACCAACAACGTGTACCTATAACGTTTACCTATAACGTTTACCAATAACGTTTACCTATAACGTTTACCTATAACATTTACCTATAAAGTTGACCTATAACGTGTACCTATGATGTTTACCTATAACGTTTACCCTTTTTACCTTTAACGTTTAACTATAACGTTTACCTATAACGTTTACCTATGACGTTTACCTATAACGCAACATTTGTTTCTCTGTAAGACATCCAACCTATCTACCCCTCCCTCCTCAACCCCGAGTCTACCTGGAGTGACAGTTTAATACTTAGAAGCTAGCCCTGTCTACACACCACCATTCTATACTTCTCTTCAAGCCGTCAGTATCTCCCAGAGTCCACCCCCTTCCCTTCCCGCACCAATCAATGATCTATTCTACTCGATGACCCTCACTTTCAGTGTGGCCATCCAAATAGATTGGCATTAGCCGTGTCCAGTCCCACTGACCAACACTACTTATCATTATTCCAAAAAAATCAAATTTTCTCGACCAGTTTCCTTCCAGTGTTATTCCCCCCCCCTCACTCCCGCCCGCAGCCCCTTTGAAGCTGTCTCCCGTTAATCTATCTTTAATTTTAACTAACAAGTTTTTTTTTCTTCTCTACCCACACACTATTAACACATACACAAAACTCATACAATTTTTAAAAATCGATACAGGCTTGCCTGTGCCACTCCTAAGACCGCTGTAGCCTTGTGATAAGCTTTTATTTATGAAGATTATATTTCCGCCTTTAATTAGTAGAAATTTTTTTAAACATTTAATATTAACTGTGAGAATGAGCCTGAAAAACACAATGCATTGAGTTTCATGTTTTAAAATCACATAAATGCAGAATATATGATATTATATTATATTATATATATACTTTGCGAATGCGTTTTTATTTTTATTTTGCACACGGACCAACGAACATTGGCATCCAGTTGTAGAGAGAACGTGTGACGTCACGGCTCGACATGTGATTGGTGATTGGTCTACAGACGTGACAGTAAGTGCCGGCTGAGAGGGGGCGTGGTGACAGAATCAGGCAGGAGTGGGAGCTCAGGGAGTGGGACATTGACATGAGTGGGGTACAGAGAGTGGGCATGATGGCAGGGAGCAGAGAGCATTAGAGGGAAAGTTAGAGACGCGGAGAAAGGGAGGCACATAGCTTATATTGAAGGTCGATAAATTAAAAAGGTACAGAAGATGATGTGTTAGATTTTAGAGAATAAAAAAAAGATGGTATGCAATGTTGGGAAATCAAATCACAGGGAATGGTTTCAAGAGGAGGGAATCGGGAAGGAATGCATGGTGGAAACACGCATTTATACAAATGAGATGGGAAAAGGATTTCAAGCACGTAGAGGAAAAAAACAGTATGACGATCGGGAGAAATAAACATACCGATTTTAGGAGGAGATTAGGATTGATACTAAAAGATGCACAAAAGTTTGAAAAGGCAAGAAAAAATCCGAGAAAAAATATAGCTCCATTTCATGATAAGACTTTGATAGCTCTGAAAGTCAGGCATTCATTATACCAAGGAGGTAGATCCAAGCCTGTCAAATATGACATTATTACATTTATATTTACCCATAAAGAAAGCTAGTTTTCATCATGTTTTGACAGTCCACACGAAGAAAACACGGTCACCGTTTTAAAAGCATGGGTCGGCGAACAGGGGTAAATTGCCTCATTTGGGGTTTAAAAAAAAAAGAGAGGGGAGAAATCTTAGGGGTAATGCAGACTCATTGGAGCCAGATTAAATCAATTACACTCTGCTCCTTCGGGGGTAAAGTCAACATGACATTTTTACAGTTTGGGGAATAAGGAAAACAAGTTCAACCATCTCTGGTTAAAAGTGACGCCACAATGTATTTTCCCAACAATAGGTTTTTGTTTAAGGTAAACGTTCAACTGGCCCACTGGTCATGCACAGACCACCCAAACGATTGATTGTCCACCACTTCGATGAAACTAAAACTAGCTTCACACAATCAGAGCAAGGATTTCGTGAATTAATGTTTAATAAGATTAACATTTTTTCACCCCCGTGGCATTATCTGAAACGTGTGCTTTTTCTGTCGAGTTATTCCTGATCTCACCATGGTAAAGTTTGGACGAGGCTAGCGGTAGAATCAATACACGGGATAACAATGTGGTTATAAATAGTTTCACGGGGAATGGTTGGACTTTTCTGAATTACACTGACTTACGAGGCCGTTCTTCTGAATTAAAACTTATCTTGGAGCTATCATTTACAGATAACGGTTATAACACTAATAATACGAAAACTCAAGGTTTAAACGTGCTGCAGAAAAACTAAAATACATGTAACAATATCATGAGCCAGCAATGTAACAAACTACGACCAAGACATCAAACTATCATGAGCCAGCAATGTAACAAACAACGGAAAAGACATCAAACTGTTGAGATGGAAGTCAATTTGATTTTTAACTTGAAGGCTGAAGCTATGAAATGTGATACTAATGTTAGCGTGGAAGTCTGGGCTAAAACTCGTTTGAGCAAAATTTCGGAAATTCCATTAGCGAAAGTGGGTCGAATGTTATATGCAGTGATGCCTTAGATGAAATTGTGGAGAGAGGAAGGGTTAGATGGAGAAAGGGATTAATGGAGAAAGGGATACATAGAAAAAGGGATAGCTAGAGAAAGGGACAGCTAGAGAAAGGGATAAATGGAGAAAGAGATAGCTAGAGAAAGGGATATATAGCTAGAGAAAAATATATCTAGAGAAAGGGATAGCTAGAGGAAGGGATAGCTAGAGAAAGGGATAGCTAGAGGAAGGGATAGCTAGAGAAAGAGATAGTTAGAGAAAGGGATAAATGGAGAAATAGATAGCTAGAGAAAGGGATAAATGGAGATAGAGATAGCTAGAGAAAGGGATGGAAAAAGAAAGGGATATCTAGAGAAAAGAATAGCCAGAGAAAGGGATAGCTAGAGAAATGGATAGCTAGAGAAAATTTTATATGCAGTTTTTTGGTGAAGTCTTTTGGTGAAGTATTTTGGTGAAGTATGTTGGTGAAGTATGTTGTTGAAGTTTATTGGTGAAGTATGTTGGTGAAGTATCCTGTTTGTAAAGTATATTGTTGGTGAAATATGTTAGTGACGTTCAAGATGCATATATATGTAGCCGTGCAACGTTGGTGCTACAGTGTCAAAAAAAGTATACCAGTATCAGGTAATAGAGAATGTTCGAGCGTGTAACCAAATTTCGCGTCATCACGTACATTATTTCAAAGAAATACGAGATATTACTTTACACGTACCTATTAGATCTACTTATATTTTACCAAGTGATTTGTCCGAATTCTTGAAAGGTTATATTAGCAAATCCCTTTTCCCCTACTATAACATCGCGCCTACTACAGTGCTAGCTTAAGTATATCAGACAATAGAGAATGCTTGAGTGCATGTTTAGCCAAATTTCGCGTCATCACGTACATTATTTCAAAGAAATACGAGATATTACTTTACACGTACCTATTAGATCTACTTATATTTTACCAAGTGATTTGTCCATTCTCTTGAAAGGTTATATTATCAAATCCATTTCCCCCTAATATAACATCGCGCCTACTACAGTGCTGGCTAACAGCTAAATACTACATCATCTGTTGGTGACTTTTTGACACCGAGCCATCTTGGAGCGGGGTTTATGGACGCCACGATACAACGCGTCATAGCTCAACGGTCGCCATGACAACACCAAACTGTTAAGATCCAACACTTAAATAACCTTTCTGTCAACAATTACCGGGACGACATTTAATGTCCTGCCTTACGATTCCACCCTGTCACTTGAAATATCCTGACATGTCGAGTCACTCGTTCCCCGCCATGTCATTAACGGTTATGTCCTGTCAGACCTCCCCACCACCTCCCCCTCCCCCCAACAATGCTGTCCCCAGACCGTAATCAATCAGAGCCGAGGCGCTTCTTTTAACGCTGCTTTAAATCAAGACAAACAATCGTTTGGTGGCTATTCCAAGCCACCCGTGGGACGAGCCGTGTTAGCGAGGAGTCTTGGGTGATGTCTTCAGGGGCAGTGCCGGCTAGCAAGATAACTAAGTATGACACACAGGACGGACCGATCGTGGTAGAGAGATGTCATGATAAAATACGTTTGAAGCATAATGTTAAAGAGACACAAAATATGCGAGGGGTATGCTAGAGAAACGTTCTGGTGTAAAATATATGGTGGCTGACTGGTAATGCTATAGAGACTATAGAGACGTTTTGGTGTAAAATATATGGCGGCTGTGTGGTAATGCTATAGACACGTTTTGGTGTAAAATATATGGCGGCTGACTGGTAATGCTATAGTGACGTTTTGGTGTAAAATATATGGCGGCTGTTTGGTAATGCTATAGAGACGTTTTGGTGTAAAATATATGGCGGCTAACTGGTAATGCTATAGAGACGTTTTGGTGTAAAATATATGGCGGCTAACTGGTAATGCTATAGTGACGTTTTGGTGTAAAATATATGGCGGCTGACTGGTAATTTTATAGAGACGTTTTGGTGTAAAATATATGGCGGCTGTTTGGTAATGCTATAGAGACGTTTTGGTGTAAAATATATGGCGGCTAACTGGTAATGCTATGGTGACGTTTTGGTGTAAAATATATGGCGGCTGACTGGTAATTTTATAGAGACGTTTTGGTGTAAAATATATGGCGGCTGCCTGGTGATGCTTTAGAGACGTTTTGGTGTAAAAGTATATGGCGGCTGACTGGTAATGCTATAGAGACGTTTTGGTGCAAAACGTATACAGTCTCTATCTAAATTTGCTGAGCGGTAACCCTAAACTTGCCCGGCGCGGGATGGAACATTGGTTTCCGTACCTGCTAATTACGTTTGCTTAGCTGTAATAAAATATATAACGGTGTGCAAGCAATTATGTGAATAAATATCCAAGATCTGTTATTAGCAAGAGAATCACAAACTCATCCCCACCATTTTTCCATCCAGTAAATTCTTGAGGCCCCGCCAATGGCCCGGAAAGACGTCTATTGATTTCCTCCAGCGGCGACTTCACGGGCCGGTCTTTCATCAAGGCTAAGCCAGTGGCTAAATTAGTCAGTCAGGCCCGTGCCATGTCAGGGGCTTGTCTGTCTTCAGGCTTGTCTGTCTTCAGATTGGTCTGATATGCCCGCACCATGTAAGGAACTAGTCTGTCTACAGCAGGGGTTTGAGAGCCATAAACACCCCATAGTTGGCAAATTAATTCTGTCAGGGCCATACATTATCTTTAAAACTAAACATTCAAGTAAATGTATGCATTTTGTGTAAGAGGCCGAGACCGTCAATAAATGACGTCACGTGATTTCGGCCGATTTTTCACTCCCTCCACCTACTTCGTCACAAAGACTAATGGTGCTGTATGGTTTTGTAGTCTGGTTGGTATGGGGTGAGGTTAAGCTTCATGCAGGCGTGGAGACGGTTTTGTTTGTTAATTTGTGTTTTCTTGTATGTTTTTAGCGCATTTTCGAGAAGTCGAATGCGCTATTGCACCCGTTTTGTCCGTCCGTCATCACCCTTGATCTCAGCATCCATAAGTCCTAGACCCATGAGGTATATATGTTTTTTGTATGTCCTGACCTGCCATTTGTGCATCAACACTCAGTTACTCGATCCGTTAAAAAACCCCGTTAAAACTACCAAAAAATATTTCGAATCGAGAGGTAACACTAGCGCAGGGAACGGCCGCCATTGCCGGAAGTCGAATACATAGTTCTTCAAGCATTGAAGAGTGGTGCGAAAGCGTGCAAAAGAATTATTTTTTTTTAGTTGACGTCATTAGAATATGTGTAAAAGTTTAGAGAGTTTTACGTCATCATTTGTGGTGACTTGTAGTTAGATTAAAGAGAAAATAAAATTTGTTAAAATGTAAAGAAATGACTTTTAAATAAAAAAAAATGTCAGGTATATTCATTACACAAGAAAATTCATAAAAAATATGTCTAAAATCTAAACACAATTACTGATAACTACATAATGCTGATATCTAACATAAGTACTGATACATAATACGAAAATGCGCTAACACGTCCTGAATTCCAATAGGGACCAGGCTTAACATGATTTTTTTCTCTCTTTTTTTTTCTTATTTTATTTATTGGTTATAATTTCATGCAAATAAAATATAGATCAAAGGAGTCTGAAAATACATTTTGAAAAACATTTATATCGAACATTTGTCAGCGAGCAAGATGCAGCCATTAAGAGAGCCATGGTTTAACGGCCCCTGGTCCACAGACTTGTCTGGTGTGATTGTGGCAGTTAGATCTGTACCATGTCAGGGCTTGTCTGTCTACAGACTTGTCTCGTGTGATTGTGGCAGTTAAATCTGTACCATGTCAGGGCCTGTCTGTCTACAGACTTGTCTCGTGTAATTGTGGCAGTTAGATCTGTACCATGCCAGGGCCTGTCTGTCTACAGACTTGTCTCGTGTAATTGTGGCAGTTAGATCTGTACCATGCCAGGGCCTGTCTGTCTACAGACATGCCCACCATCTGATGTGGATGTGGCAGGGAGGCGGTGGCGTTACTTCATCGAATCTTGCTCTTAGCTACTTGATTCGTTTGAAGTTAAAATGTTGAGATGTTGCGGTTTACTTTAAAAATAAGTTCAGTATTTAGACCTCTGTATTATATGACATTTACTTCGCTTATTCAGACCTCAAAATTATGTGTCCGTGTAGCACACGTTCTGATCTCTGTATTATGTCTCCGAGTATCACAGACTGAGAACACCTGAATTACCGCTGCACAGACAGCTTCCTGACTCATTCTCTGTTCGGTAACTAATGTCAAGGTTAAGGCCATCACCCCGGCAACGTGACACCTCCAAGTTTTTAAAATGTTTCTCGTTTCCAGTTCAGTGAAAATTAAGGTTCTAGACCCAGGCAAGGGTAATAGGCGGTGAGGGGTTATGAGAGGAGTTAGGAAAGTACGGTTACCTAGGGCGCCCTCGTGGCTCTCTGAGTACAGTTACCTAGGGCGCACTAATGGCTCTCTGAGTACGCTTACCTAGGGCGCACTAATGGCTCTCTGAGTACAGTTACCTAGGGCTCACTAATGGCTCTCTGAGTACAGTTACCTAGGGCGCACTAATGGCTCTCTGAGTACAGTTACCTAGGGCGCACTAATGGCTCTCTGAGTACGCTTACCTAGGGCGCACTAGTGGCTCTCTGAGTACAGTTACCTAGGGCGCACTAGTAGCTCTCTGCGTATCTCAGTTTTCTGACATCAAACAGAATGTTGACATTTAAAACTCTACAGTACAGCAGACATTATGAGCATGCGTAGTAGAACAGTAAGATATCGACAATATGAACAATGTATGGCACGAAAACAATTTGAGTTATAAAAGAAATATTTACAGCTATCATAAAATCAACAGCATGACATTAACAAGTCACGAGTGAATACATGAAAATTAGGGCTGTTATCGATTAAATTAAATTTAATCGTTAACTTTTGAAAAACTACCGATTAATTAATCGATACTTTTTTTAGCCAAAAATAAAGATGTATGACGTCATTAAACTGAAAATTTCAAGGGTGGTGATAAAAACAGGTAATTTGTATGCACATTAAGTTATTTTTAAAAGAGTTAGCACTGAAAAGAAGTTTAATAACGTATTAAAGTTGAGGCACTTGAATGAAAATTTCAAATTAATTTTATAAATATAAAAGTCATACAGCTGTATAGAAATTGTTTGATGATTAGTAGAAACATAAAGATCATCTTTTTATCCCAAGTGGTTCAAAAGCTATGGTTTTTTTTTCTAAGAACTCATAATCTCTTTTTTCACTAGTTTTTTTCTTCATATTTTGTGCCTTTTTATTGCATTTTTAGCGCATTTTCGAGAAGTCGAATGCGCTATTGCACCCGTTTTGTCCGTCCGTCCGTCCGTCATCACCCTTGATCTCAGCATCCATAAGTCCTAGACCCATGAGGTATATATGTTTTTTGTATGTCCTGACCTGCCATTTGTGCATCAACACTCAGTTACTCGATCCGTTAAAAAACCCCGTTAAAACTACCAAAAAATATTTCGAATCGAGAGGTAACACTAGCGCAGGGAACGGCCGCCATTGCCGGAAGTCGAATACATAGTTTTTCAAGCATTCAAGAGTGGTGCGAAAGCGTGCAAAAGAATTAGTTTTTTTTTTAGTTGACGTCATTAGAATATGTGTAAAAGTTTAGAGAGTTTTACGTCATCATTTGTGGTGACTTGTAGTTAGATTAAAGAGAAAATAAAAAANAAAAAAATGTCAGGTATATTCATTACACAAGAAAATTCATAAAAATATGTCTAAAATCTAAACACAATTACTGATAACTACATAATGCTGATATCTAACATAAGTACTGATACATAATACGAAAATGCGCTAACACGTCCTGAATTCCAATAGGGACCAGGCTTAACATGATTTTTTAAAATGCCCATAACCTAAGTATTTAATTTAATTAAATTTAAAACACGTACTATTGTTAGGGGATATATTTAAAAATAAGTAGTTCAATATAATATCAATAATGTAAATTTTGTTATTGTTAAATAGTTAAAAACTATGTGTTTTTTTTTTATATCATTGTCCTTATAAAACAGGTTGTTTTAAGGTTTACTCTCTCTGAACTCCCTCAACGGAGAAGTTTGTACGTAAAAAATAATAATAAAATAAAACCTATTATTAATTATTTATTAATAAATCGAATTTAAAAAACAACATTTTAATCACTATTTTATCGATTAAAATAATTTTAATCGATAAAATAATTTACCGATTAATCGAGAATTAATCGGTAATTTCCGCAGCCCTAATGAAAATATCAACAATTCGTTATTCATTGCTTGAATTCGAATGTTCATGTATTAACCTAACAGCAACATATAACCTACACCCCCCACTCCTTTTCCCCAAATCGTGGACGCCCATGGCGCCTGGTGACGTAGCTAGAAAACTATGCGTGAGTTGAATATTCCCGAGAGCAGCTGTTGTATTCCTGCCTCTGGCACACCTTCTCTACAGGTATCGGTGTGATTCACGGGCTCAACAGTTCAAGGTCAGGTGCCATCAGACACTACACTCAATACTGGTCAAATCTTGTCTTGAAGCTCGGGAAATTTATAACAAAGTCGAGTCCATTATTGTTAGCCAATTAGTATTCAATATTCTGACCATAACCATTTTTTTCAAAGTCCATCTTTCAGACCATCCTGGCCTTCGGGCAAGTGAAGCGGCGTTCACAAGTTTCTGTAGACTATAGGGTTCTTCATTTCTAAAACCGGAAAACTTCATAGCTGATTTCGTAAGTACTTTTTTAGATTACATTTTAGCGGAACAAAGTTTTGAGGCATAAATACAGTCTAATCACTAATAAATCACAAAATTGTTAGCTTAGTAAAATTACGAAATTGTTTTTTTTTTTTTTGCAAGTTCAATAAGCTGTCTTAAATTAACGAAGAATTAAATAGCTGATAAATAAGATCAATCATTCTCAATATACCTACATTCACGTATTGACTACTATCTTTTATTAATTTTTAAATGAACTTGTCCTTACAAAAGACAAACTTTAGATATATTTCTATTAATAGATTTCCGCCATATGAACATCCCTATAGCCACGACGTACGAGGCGATTGTGTGGCTAACAACAAGACTCCATACACCTAGATTCGGACCCATGACGCTGAGTACGACAGCCCAGCACTCTGCTACCTGACCACCGCGCCCCCAAAGACTATTTTTGCAATGTTATTTTTTAGCGCATTTTCGAGATGTCGAAATCGCTATTGCACCCGTTTTGTCCGTCCGTCCGTCTGTTATCACCCTTGATCACAGCATCCATAAGTCCTAGACCCATGATATATATATGTTTTTTGTATGTCCTGACCTGCCATTTGTGCATCAACACTCAGTTACTCGATCCGTTTAAAAACCCCGTTAAAACTACCAAAAAATATTTCGAATCGAGAGGTAACACTAGCGCAGGGAACGGCCGCCATTGCGGAAGTCGAATGCACAATTCTTCAAGCATTAAAGAGTGGTGCGAAAGGGTGCAAAATAATTAGTTCTTTTTTTTTAGTTGACGTCATTAGAATATGTGTAAAAGTTTAGAGAGTTTTACGTCATCATTTGTGGTGACTTGTAGTTGGATTAAAGAGAAAATAATTTTTTTTTTTAAATGTAAAGAAATGACTTTTAAATAAAAAAATGTCAGGTATATTCATTACACAAGAAAATTCATAAAAATATGTCTAAAATCTAAACACAATTACTGATAACTACATAATTCTGATATCTAACATAAGTACTGATACATAATACGAAAATGCGCTAACACGTCCTGAATTCCAATAGGTACCAGGCTTAACATGATTTTTTTTCTTACATTTCAGCAATGCCATGAAAAATTTCATCGGAGTATATGCATCACATATGTATGGGCATGTGAAGTAAAATTTCAAATGTAGTTAAGACAATAATAAATGCTCAATCTGGATGCATGTCACAGGTGTCCATGACGTCACCCAAGTGATCGTTTTATCTTATCGTTAGGCCTACATCAGTTCTGTTATCTTAGTTTAAAACCCCCTCCCTCTCCCCTTTCTTTCCTCGCCAACACAAATTCAGTTCTGGGCACCAGACGAGATTAACATGGCGGAGTTCAAACACCGATAACTCTGGTATTTGTTGTCGCGTGAGTTGCGTGAAGTTTATTCAAGTAGGTTTTTGTTTTGGTCTATCTCCAGGGACGACAACCTCTGTAGTCATCACTACAAGGTTCAATTGAGTTGAATTAATGGAACTACGGTGACGTCAACATTGAAGTAACCAAACAGTATCCAGATCACTAGTAGCGAATTGCATAAAGAAACAGGATACCACGCACACTCAAAAAAACAATAACACAAAAATAACAACAAATACTTGTCTACCGTTCAAAACACACTCTAAATGTACATATAAACTATCGCATTGTCTGTCTAACAGCATGACTGTTATCGACTTAATGATTTATAGATAAGCCGCAGGCAGTTTTCGTGAAGTGCTGCATATGCCAAAACACAGACAAACCCGTAGTTCATACTCATTAAATAAAATGAAACACGCCATAACGTCTATCTATCTTCAGTAGAAAATTGTCTTCAGTACAGATTGACTATATACTTGTGATGTTCCGGATTTAATTTTTTTAAATCCGACCGGAGCCTGGAACGTATTTGTAAAAATGACTGGATTCTGGATTTGCCGGAGCAATTATATACATATATATATTCTATGATTCTACCGGTGGCCCGAATTAGGGCGGATTTGCGAAGTGAAATTCTGACGGAGCCGGAGCTGAAGCCGCTCAATAAAAATGACCGGATTTGGGAATTTTCCGGAGTCAAAATCTGGTACACTCCTATACTCTATACTAGCACCATAACAATTGTTCACTACAGATTCGCTCTCAACTAGCACCATCACGTCTATTTGATCACTATAGATACGCTCTCAACTAGCACCATCACGTCTATTTGATCACTATAGATACGCTCTCAACTAGCACCATCACGTCTATTTGTTCAATACAGATACGCTCTCAACTAGCACCATCACGTCTATTTTTTCACTACAGATTCGCTCTCAACTAGCACCATCACGTCTATTTGATCACTATAGATACGCTCTCAACTAGCACCATCACGTCTATTTGTTCAGTACAAAACTGTCCTCAGTACAGATTGACTTTGAACCTACCGTTCCATTACAAATCTGCCCCACGGACCAACACTTTCCCCCCTAACCACCCCCCCCCCCCCCCCCAAATCGCCAGGCCAGGGTAATTGAGAATGAAATGACTCTCCCCCCTGGGGCTACGGCCCCAGTGATGGTCTGTGACAATTTCAATCTTACTGATCTATTCGGTGCAGGCTTCCGGTAGAGAGTCAGCCTGGGAATAATTTGGCCTGTACGAATCTATGGCACTTCTAACATTAGTCCGTCTTTGTCGGTATACGAGCTGTATTGAAATAATGTGTTTCTTGACGACGTAAGAATGTAATAGTACAAAGTAGTGTACTAATTAAATTGTTTGTCAGTATGTATTTAAAAAAAATGTTTCTCCTAAATTGTGTTGCGGATGAAATACATTTACACGCACATACAGTATGACTTTATGTTTATATGTTTAAACATCGTTAATTAAGAAATAATACAAATCATAAGCTGATCGCGTGATACCCCTGGAAGTTTGGTTGACTCTTAATTTAAAAAAAATACAGCGCTTCCCATTCATTGTCTGTTGATTCATTAACTATTAAAGCTATTAACACTAACTCGCCCACTCAACGCTGTGTGCCCACTCACTCCTACACGGCAGCTACACGCTGGCCACTTGTTAAACAAGATCCCCCACGTTGCCGGCCCATGAACAACGTAATATATTGTTAAGTCATTAATACAAGCTGTGTACTCAGCTCGGACCTAGAGACTGACCTGGCTGTGTACTCAGCTCGGACCTATAGGCTGACCTGTCTGTGTACTCAACTCGGACCTAGAGACTGACCTGGCTGTGTAGTCAGCTCGGACCTATAGGCTGACCTGTCTGTGTACTCAACTCGGACCTATAGGCTGACCTGGCTGTGTACTCAGCTCGGACCTAGAGACTGACCTGGCTGTGTACTCAGCTCGGACCTAGAGGCTGACCTGGCTGTGTACTCAACTCGGACCTATAGGCTGACCTGTCTGTGTACTTAGCTCGGACCTAGAGACTGACCTGGCTGTGTACTCAGCTCGGACCTAGAAACTGACCTGGCTGTGTACTCAGCTCGGACCTATAGGCTGACCTGGCTGTGTACTCAGCTCGGACCTATAGGCTGACCTGTCTGTGTACTCAACTCGGACCTACAGACTGACCTGTCTGTGTACTCAGCTCGGACCTAGAGACTGACCTGGCTGTGTACTCAGCTTGGACCAATATGCTGACCTGGCTGTGTACTAAGCTCGGACCTAGAGACTGACCTGGCTGTGTACTCAGCTCGGACCTATAGGCTGACCTGGCTGTGTACTCAGCTCGGACCTAGAGACTGACCTGGCTGTGTACTTAGCTCGGATAGACTGACCTGGCTGTGTACTCAGCTCGGATAGACTGACCTGGCTGTGTACTCAGCTCGGACCTAGAGACTGACCTGGCTGTGTACTTAGCTCGGACCTAGAGACTGACCTGGCTGTGTACTCAGCTCGGACCTATAGGCTGACCTGGCTGTGTACTCAGCTCGGACCTAGAGACTGACCTGGCTGTGTACTAAGCTCGGACCTAGAGACTGACCTGGCTGTGTACTTAGCTCGGACCTAGAGACTGACCTGGCTGTGTACTTAGCTCGGACCTAGAGACTGACCTGGCTGTGTACTCAGCTCGGACCTATAGGCTGACCTGTCTGTGTACTCAACTCGGACCTAGAGACTGACCTGTCTGTGTACTAAGCTCGGACCTAGAGACTGACCTGGCTGTGTACTCAGCTCGGACCTATATGCTGACCTGGCTGTGTACTAAGCTCGGACCTAGAGACTCACCTGGCTGTGTACTCAGCTCGGACCTAGAGACTGACCTGGCTGTGTACTCAGCTCGGACCTAGAGACTGACCTGGCTGTGTACTCAGCTCGGACCTAGAGACTCACCTGGCTGTGTACGCAACCAAGCTGTGTATACTTGGGTTTGATTCTACTATCTTGAAAACACCAACAACTACTCGGGCCCACAATTCACAACACAAGCTAGTCACTCACATACAAGCTAGTCACTCACAACACAAACTAGTCACTCACAACACAAGCTAGTCACTCACAACACAAGCTAGTCACTCACAACACCCTAACACTGAGTAGAG
>MUZC01000269.1:970319-986193 GCA_002072015.1 Radix auricularia | reverse complement strand
TCACAACACAAGCTAGTCATTCACAACACAAGCTAGTCATTCACAACACAAGCTAGTCACTCACAACACAAGCTAGTCATTCACAACACAAGCTAGTCACTCACAACACAAGCTAGTCACTCACAACACAAGCTAGTCATGCACAACACAAGCTAGTCACTCGCAACACAAGCTAGTCACTCACAACACACGCTAGACACTCACAACACAATCTATATTCACTCACAACACAAGCTAGTCATTTACAACACAAGCCAGTCACTCACAGCACAAAGTGGCCATACACAACAAATGCTTGCTGTAGATACCTGTGTGGTGAGTGAGTACTCTAATGTTATAACACCAGTAACATGAGTTCACTAATCGGACCAGTCTCGTAAGCTTTATTGAATAATTACGACACACCACCACACAATCCGATATCACCTTCTCAAATAACATCACAAATAAGTCAATGAAATAATTTAAAGGACAATAGTGCAATGTCAAGGGCTAAGATTAACATTATTATATACGGAATCCGTGCTATTATTTTATTCCAATGTCACCAACTTATCGCCGAAAGACATAAATGAAATAAAGTAAAGGGTAATAGTTTTGTCGAAGACTAAGACTAACGTTATAATATACTGAACACATGCTTTCATTTTACTCATATGTTACCCAATTATCTCTCGGGGCAATGCCAAACACTTGATATAATTTCAGGACCGGGTGAAGGACTTTTTGGTAGAGGAAATTGCGAACGTGAGCATGGGAACTAAAACTTTTGTAGCAATGAAGTGTATACGGACACATTTACTTAGGGGAATACTCCCTAGGGAATAGCTCTTAGATTTAACCTTATCATAGGCCGCTGTCGTGCTCAGTCTACACATGATCAAGCTTGGCTCACGGGCAGGTCATGGGACGACCTGGCGGCCTAAATGGGTCTACTTCTGTCTGGGCGCTGGCATTTTACAATAGGATGTTAGGAATGTGAGCTATGAGCTATGAGTATGCTGACAAAAGGTCAGATGTATTGCATTTAACACACACACACATACACAAACACACAAGTACACACTCATGAAGATAAAAGCACACGCGACACAAACAAAATCACACACTGACTAGTATGTACGCATATACACAAACTGATGAATGTAGATTTCTTTAAACACCAAGTTTAAGATTATTTATAACTTGAAGATAACAACTCGAAGTCTTAACTATCGCTCTATTCAAACGTTTGTCTACAGAAGTGCTATACTTTAAACACAAGCGTGAACATATGCATGTTTCATGTACAAAAACTATACATTATAATCAATGTTTATAGAGCCTATATGGTCATTTTACGTAACGTTTCCAACACTTAATCAAACTTTTTTGTCTTTACTTTTTTTTTTAATAGAGTCTGATATAAACTAAACCGTTATGCAGAAATGAATAACATGCTCAAGTGCGGACATTGATAAATTATTTTTTTAAAAAAGAAATAAATAAATTTCAAAAAAATGTTTTATTACTATATAACTTTACACATATTTTTTGAGTCAATATTTTTAAAAAATGATTGTTATGTACGTTAAAATGGTGTAAGCTCGTCTTGGATAAACTCGTTTGTCTTGAAAATTGATTTGTGAGCAAACTGCGTTTTAAAGTAGATCTATTTAGTAAATTTTAGATCTAAGTTTTGTTTTTCATTCTGTATAGAACGAGAAGACATAATATCTCATTTAAAATAGGAAATTCCCAAAACTTCCTCAAACTGTTACATTGAATGGAAACAGAAATAAAGAAATGAGGACTTTTTTCTAATGCACAGAGCGTATTAAAAAAAATCATGTTAAGCCTGGTCTCTATTGGAACTCAGGACGTGTTAGCGCATTTTCGTATTATGTATCATTACTTATGTTAGATATCAGCACTATGTAGTTATCAGTAATTGTGTTTAGATTTTAGACATATTTTTATGAATTTTCTTGTGTAATGAATATACCTGACATTTTTTTTATTTAAAAGTCATTTCTTTACATTTTAAAATTTTTTATTTTCTCTTTAATCTAACTACAAGTCACCACAAATGATGACGTAAAACTCTATAAACTTTTACACATATTTTAATGACGTCAACTAAAAAAAAAAAAATTCTTTTGCACGATTTCGCACCACTCTTGAATGCTTGAAAAACTATGTATTTGACTTCCGGCAATGGCGGCCGTTCTCTGCGCTAGTGTTGCCTCTCGATTCGAAATATTTTTTGGTAGTTTTAACGGGGTTTTTAAACGGATCGAGTAACTGAGTGTTGATGCACAAATGGCAGGTCAGGACATACAAAAAACATATTTACCTCATGGGTCTAGGACTTATGGATGCTGAGATCTAGGGTGATGACAGACGGACGGACGGACAAAACGGGTGCAATAGCGATTTCGACATCTCGAAAATGCGCTAAAAAAAAAAAAACGCGGTGAGTCTTTGGAAATTATTATTTTTAAATACGCTCAACACACAAGATGGAAATGAAGATATAAAGTTTTAGAAAAGCTAAACACATGGTGGTAGCAAATGAATTATAAGGTTAAATTCGGGGCTACTGAAAGATTCAACTTCACCAAATAAATCACGTGTTTAAGTCACGTGTTTACGTCACGTGGCCAGAAAACTTCACGTTACTTCAATAAAGTTGGAGTCCCCAACACAACGTTTCTGCCGGATAACTAACTGCAGGCCGCTCTGATTGTCTAACGAAATATTCGGCATTAATCATTGGCTTCACTGATACATTCGGTTTAAGATGTCCATGATTTATAGCCAGCCACACACACTAAAAAAAAGGACACTAGATTCTATTTGGATGAAAATAGAGCGAGCAGTTATAACGAATAGTTATGTTGAAGAGCATGGGGGCAGACAAGCAGTTTTAACCGGACAGTAGTGACAATGAAATAGTTGTGTTAAAGAGCATGGAAGGCACACAAGGAGTTAGAAAAGACTTAGCCAGTCCGGGACTAGATAAAGTCTTTCATCTGACAATTATTGCCCCGTGATGGTCTTAAGAAAAGAAGAGTGGGGAAAGGAGAGGGGGGAAGGCTCTTGTCATATGGCAGTCGGCTATTACCCTGGTATCCCCAAAGCCACTTAAACGAACGGTTCAATACACGCATTCACAATTGTACTCTCGATGCTTCACGTTAGGAACTTTCTACAGTTCTATCAGCCAAGAGTGCACCAAGTAATGAGACCAGTATGAGTTATGGGACTTTACAAGTTTCTTGGCATGTGTTTAGGCCGGGGGGGGGGGGCGGGAATGTAGTAACTGAGAGCTACTAGACCATGGATGGCAATACCTGTAGTAACTGATAGTTATTTTAAAATAAAAATAAAATGTCCAAAACCGTATTAATTCACTATGGACTATGAAACATGAATTTTAAATATTCCAGGAATACTTGTGACTAACAAATCTTTCATTAATTGTACGAGAGCTGCATTGTGAAGACAGAAGAGTCGCATGCAGCTCCTAAGGACCGGATCGACCACCGCTGTGTTAATTAAGGCTTCAGCTTTTCTGGATATCTGTAGGCATAATACTAATGTAAGTCATTGAAATAGTTTTAGCCTCCGGATTCTGTTAACTGGGTCATGGTGTAAGAAATGTTATAGTTTTAGCCTCCGGATTCTGTTAGCTTGGTCCCGTCAAAGTGTAGGAAATGTTATAGTTTTAGCCTCCAGATTCTGTTAACTGGGTCATGGTGTAAGAAATGTTATAGTTTTAGCCTCCGGATTCTGTTAGCTTGGTCCCGTCAAAGTGTAGGAAATGTTATAGTTTTAGCCTCCGGATTCTGTTAGCTGAGTCCCGTCAAGGCGTAAGAAATATTGATCAAAGCGCCAGGCGGGTGATGTGTGATGAAGATCCATTAATGTAGGATAAGGACTGGTTTGTGTGTGCGAGTGGGGGAGCATCCATTATAATAATGTCAGTTTGTAACAGATGATAAATCTATAGCCGAGGCGGGCATTCTCACGATGCCTTCCCGTCGTGACGATGTACTACCTGAAGGATGATGTACTCCCTTAAATACTGTGTTTAATGTAATCTTACAAATGTTGTGGTTATGATAAGCAATTTTGATCATACCGCTGAGACACAAATTTATTTTTAAAAAAACAAAAAAGAAAACCCAGGAATTAGGGAAAAGCAATCCTATGGTAAGGCGGCATCTAAAAGACGTAAATAGATATATAATTTTAAAAAATGGCATAGTTTATGCTTTCAAACACTTTGAGAAAAATTGTGGTTATTGTTTTTTTTTTTTTTAACTCTTGCTTTTTAGTTGCGTTGTTAAAAGTTACCTTTATTAAAATCATCTCGTGTTTTACTTCTTGTTTTCGAAAAGCGGAAAAGACACACTTGGCGCTGAGACTTAAAGGGGGGGGGGGGAGACAGGCATCAAGAGATTTGGCCATAACCGGAGCATGCTGCAAAGGCAGACCCAGGATAGGGATGTCTGCAGGTCTCTTGTTGTGCCTGTGATAGACTGGCCCAGATAAGGATGTCTGGAGGTCTCTCGTATGTGGCCTATGATAGACTGGCCCAGATAAGGATGTCTGGAGGTCTCTCGTATGTGGCCTATGATAGACTGGCCCAGATACGGATGTCTGGAGGTCTCTCGTATGTGGCCTATGATAGACTGGCCCAGATACGGATGTCTGGAGGTCTCTCGTATGTAGCCTATGCCATACCCTTGGAAGAAGTGCAAACGTCGATGACGATCAATTGCAGCTCTTCGTGAACGAGAAGGCTCAAGAATTGAATCTTCCAAATTTAGCAGTTACATAAATTGCATTGTATTACATTTACCTTTTTCATAATTATTTATTTTAAAAATATTATTATTACTTATTTGTTTATTTTATTTTACTTTTATGTATATTTTCGTGGGGTCATAATGCCAGGAAAGCACTGGCTTGTAGAGATGACGGACCGCAGTAACGGTAGTGAAGACATGAGGAGGTCATTGTCCGCTACGCTTCTTTATTGATCTGAGATTTGGCAAGACTTGAAGTGGAGAGGGTGAAGTTTGTCAGCCTTGAGGCTATAACTATAGGGTCGAATGAGCAGAGAATGAGTAGAGCATATAGTGTATAGGATTGTCAGCCTTGAGGCTATAAGGTCGAATGACCAGAGAGTGAGTAGAGCATATAGTGTATAGGATTGTCAGCCTTGAGGCTATAGGGTCGAATGACCAGAGAGTGAGTAGAGCATATAGTGTAAAAGATGTGTCGAACATCTTTCTTCAACAAGTGACATTCTTCTCACGCTGAGAATGAATTTATTAAGTGTGTCAGGGTGGAAGGGAAGAATGCAACTTTCAGATGATTACCAGCGTGATCTAAATAATTGCAGAATAAAGTACGTCATGCTTCAGAGGGGCGGGGGTGTAAGGAAAGTGTTAAGGTGAAGAAGGGTGGTTGTCCAGCCTTGAGTGACGTCACGGTGTTTTATATTAAATTTTAAGTATTTTGTTAATTAAAAATATATATTGATCCAAAAAGTGACGTACTTTGGGGTCGGAAGGAGGGAAAGTCTGAGATGTATGTCAGTTTCTGACGGGGGCGGGTGAGTTTAAAATGGTCAAAAATAGCGTGATGCCCCTATGGCATAATGTCAACACTCCACTCTAAAACGGATTTTTAAATGTTTTATTTAGTTTTTAAAATGACTAAGAAGCTGGCCCTTGTAAGGCGAAGTAACTAATCTATTATAGTCAGTTGAACCATTTTGTTACTGCTCAAACATTCTGTCAATGGCGGCATCCTTTCATTATCTAGTGAATATTGACATGGTGCATTTATATAATATAGCCACAGATGACAGTATCTCAATGATGTACATTTTCTAATGTTTTCCTAATACTAATTTTATATAAAATAAAACTGGTTAAAAACACTTTGTGTACATAATGTCATATAGTTTACAAGCAATATTGATAGACATCATTGGAGAATATTTTTTCCCGAAATAAATGTATTCGGTATTCCTTCGATGGTAAGGTTAGTACGGTAAGCCAGAGACCAGCGTAAAACAGGCAGAACTTGTTGTAACCTAATAGATTACCCTCGCTGGACACAGAGAATGTCATTGGGAGAAGGGTAGGGAGCGGAAGGCGAATGGGAGGAACTGACCATATTATTGTGATATCAAAGGACCACACAGGACATAACGATCAGATGGTGGACAGGCTCGGGTCCGCGTGGGGTCAAGGTTGGTGGAATAGGGGCCTCATAGCAGGGTCAGGGATAAGATGGGTGGATGACAAAGTGTGTTGGTGTGTGTGTTGAGTGGATAGGCCAGGCACATTGCAGGGTCAGGGATGAGGTGGGTGGATGACAAAGTGTGTGTGTGTGTGTGTGTGTTGAGTGGATAGGCCAGGCACATGGCAGGGTCAGGGATGAGGTGGGTGGATGACAAAGTGTGTGTGTGTGTGTTGAGTGGATAGGCCAGGCACATGACAGGGTCAGGGATGAGGTGGGTGGATGACAAAGTGTGTGTGTGTGTGTTGAGTGGATAGGCCAGGCACATTCACATAGCAGGGTCAGGGATAAGATGGGTGGATGACAAAGTGTGTTCGTGTGTGTGTTGAGTGGATAGGCCAGGCACATGACAGGTTCAGGGACGAGATGGGTGGATGACAATGTGTGTACGTGTGTGTGTGTTGAGTGGATAGGCCAGGCACATAGCAAGGTTGGTGGAATGGATGGACTATGAGATAGCACATAGCAGGGTCAGGGATGAGATGGGTGGATGACAAAATGTGTTCGTGTGTGTGTGTTGATTAGTGTGGAGTGGATAGGACAGGCACACACATCATTGTAAAAAGGGCTAGGCAGACGCGACGTAGTGTTTTGAAGACATCACATTTCTGCTGAGTATTTGACATAATCTGCTACAAATAAATATATACCTTTAACCCGCAACTTCGAAAACCAAAGTAGCAATAACTTGGTGTGTAACTTTTTTTAAAATCGTGTTATTGTTTCGTAAATTCTCAATATCCTAAGACTTTCATTTTAAAGAAAAAAAAATCATGTTAAGCCTGGTACCTATTGGAATTCAGGACGTGTTAGCGCATTTTCGTATTATGTATCAGTACTTATGTTAGATATCAGAATTATGTAGTTATCAGTAATTGTGTTTAGATTTTAGACATATTTTTATGAATTTTCTTGTGTAATGAATATACCTGACATTTTTTTTATTTAAAAGTCATTTCTTTACATTTAAAAAAAAATTATTTTCTCTTTAATCCAACTACAAGTCACCACAAATGATGACGTAAAACTCTCTAAACTTTTACACATATTCTAATGACGTCAACTAAAAAAAAAACAACTAATTGTTTTGCACCCTTTCGCACCACTCTTCAATGCTTGAAGGATTACGCATTCGACTTCCGGCAATGGCGGCCGTTCCCTGCGCTAGTGATACCTCTCGATTCGAAATATTTTTTGGTAGTTTTAACGGGGTTTTTTAACTGATCGAGTAACTGAGTGTTGATGCACAAATGGCAGGTCAGGGCATACAAAAAACATATATGCATCATGGGTCTAGGACTTATGGATACTGTGATCAAGGGTGATGACGGACGGACGGACAAAACGGGTGCAATAGCGATTTCGACATCTCGAAAATGCGCTAATCATATTAAAAATATGATGTCCAATATTAAAAAGCATTAAAATCTTTGATAAACAGTGTGTCAATGTTCCCTCTCAAAGTAGTCACACTCACAGACCCTGATACACAAGTTGTCAATGTGATTCTGTCAACACAGACCCCATCACCATCAGGGCCCCATCACCATCATGCCCCCATCACCATCAGACCCTGATACACAAGTTGTCAATGTGATTCTGTCAACACAGACCCCATCACCATCAGGCCCCCATCACCATCATGCCCCCATCACCATAAGACCCTGATACACAAGTTGTCAATGTGATTCTGTCAACACAGACCCCCATCACCCTCAAACCACCATCACCATCAGACCCCCATCACCAACAGACCCTGATACACACGTTTTCGATGTGATTCTGTGAACACAGCGTCCCCCATCACCATCAGACCCTGATACACAAGTTGACAATGTCATTCTGTCAACACAGACCCCCAACACCATCAGACCCTGCCCCGGGTTTATGGACGGTCATCAAAATGCCATTGGGTCGCGATATCCGGGCGGAGACATTACGTGACCTTGACTGAAAATTTCGTTTTGTTTCCCTTGGATCTGGACGGCTGGTGGTCGGATGTGAAATAACAAGGTATCGTCTGTTACAGACAATGGCCGTCCAAAGCAGACTCAGAGACGTCTGACAACTACAGCTAGAACTAATATATTGACTTTAAAAAAATGATAGGTGACGTCATTACCCACATTTTTTCGGTTTGTTTGTCGCTTAGAGTAAGTGTTGGTAGGTGCGGTGAAGTGCAGAGCTGGTTGAGTGCATTTTGTCAGTAATGAAAGGAATACAATCATAGGACAAGTTATATAAAAGTGTGCATTCAAGACATGTTGCTGTTACACTGATCACATCAGAGAGTGGAGACAGCAGTGAAATACATTTACGTACGTCAAATGTTTGATCTGACAGATGGTACACAATAGTTTGTTGTAATGATGATAATGTAATAAGTGCACAAGTGTTTGATCTGACAGATGGTACACAATAGTTTGTTGTAATGATGATAATGTAATAAGTGCACAAGTGTTGGATCTGACAGATGGTACACAATAGTTTTTGTAATTATATATACATATATATAATATATATATAATTTTAGTCTATAATTGCTGAACACCTGCATCCTATTGTAATGAAGTATTAATTTTCTAATCAATATATTGAGACACAGTGTCATTGCTCGATACAACGCTATATGAGTACCAAGCCCGTACAAACGGAGAGAGAAATCGGTACATAAAAAAAGGAAGGGAAGGTGGCTAGCCAAAAAAGATTGACCTGACGGCCAGCGGAGAGCCATCTTATGTACGTCATATCCGGGGTCATATCATCGTACCATTGACAAGCCGGGAACATTTCTTTGGTCTGGTCTCGGGGCGCTGTACGTCCCGGGGGCCATTCAAACATCTATACGTCGGTTGTGTTTAGAGGCAGTGTATATAAACATCTATACGTGGGTTGTGTTTAGAGGCAGTGTTTATAAACATCTATACGTGGGTTGTGTTTAGAGGCAGTGTTTATAAACATCTATACATCGGTTGTGTTTAGAGGCAGTGTTTATAAACATCTATACGTCGGTTAAGTTTAAAGGCAGTGTAGATAAAGTGCCTAGTCCGAGAGACAATGCTTGCAGCTCTGGTTAATAAAAACCTTGTTGGTGGTAAAATCTTTTGATACCCATTTTTGAGTAGGAAGCCCAACAACCATTTAGAGATCGGCTCATGGAGAAATTTCAAAACATAGCCGAGGAGTTTAGGGAGGCAAAACGAGTCCCACATTAAGACAGTGTTGTATGGCACTGCTCAGCAGATGAAACAGGTTGCCCAGGTATTAGCCATGGCATTCAGGGACTAAGTCTTAGGGCCAAAGGACTATGTAGAAGAAGCAGAACATTTAAAAGAAAAACAATAACAAAGTGTTGGGAACAAAAAAGCTATGAAAAAAGTTCACTTCCCTTTAAAATCTAATTTTATGGCATTATAATGTTTTGGGGTTGGGAAGGGTTTTTCTTTTCTAATATTTTTTTTCAAGTTATACAAATGATCCTGTCATCATGTGCGAAAAACTAAAACGAATTAGAAATGGACCCAAGCTCTCACCTCTACCGCCTTGAATAAAGAAGTTAATTAATTATGTAAATGTAATAGGCACATCTCTATTTTTTTTCAGTGAGTTAGATTTATGAAGAAATGAACCTGTATGACTAATGAAAACAGAATCAATTAAAGCATTTATAGTTAAGTGACTCATTACAATCTTGTCTAAAGGCAGAGAATCGAGGTTAACAACATAGCTTTATGTATGCATATACAAATTTATAGACAGAATATATACATATATATATAAGTAGAAGACACACGTGAATAACTTTAAAATGAGCAGCAGGGGCGTAGATAGGAACTGAACCGCAAAAGGAAGATATGTTACTTGGCAAAAACTATCAATATTTTTATTTCTAGGTGATACTGACACTGGACACTATGATATGACAAACTAGTACACCACACAGCTATGACACACTGACACTGGACACTATGATATGACAAACTAGTACAGCACACAGCTATGACACACTGACACTATGATATGGCAAACTAGTAGAGCACACAGCAGTGACACACTGACACAGGACACTATGATATGACAAACTAGTACAGCACACAGCTATGACACACTGAAACTGTACATTATGATATGACAAACTAGTTTATCACACAGCTATGACACACTGGGCACTGCTCAGTATTATTGACACACTGACCGTGTCACACATACTCAATGACACTTTCATCACTTAAACCATCCTACCATTACATCCGCCACTTAACCACTCAGGCCTGACACTAACACTATGACCAAACCACACTCTGACTTCAGCCTCTGTGAGAGCAGTTGATTGGCCCCCATTGACTCATAGTATACACTCATCTACATTACATGAAACTATAAAACATTAACATGGGCTGTCCTTACAACAACCTCATAAGAAATTCAAGTATACGGCTTTACTGAAGTGTCTCTTTATTGCAAACTCACCAAAACATCATTTTATTTAGCATAAGATCAAACAGCAGGCTCCTAAAGATGTTTGAGTATTTCAATAACTAAACTCGTGCCTCTTTGTCACAATAAGTCACTTCAGGCTTAAGGCTGAATGATTTCCTGTTCAGGATGCAATGGTAACTTATTGCCAGTTGCCGAAAATGTATGCGTATACACCGTGCAAAAGTGTTTGACATTATCTGACATAACGGTATTTCAACTACTAAGTCTTTCAAGACTGCACTTAAGACGCATCTTTTCAAATTTTATTTTCAAAAGTAATGAAACAACATTTCTTTTTTGATGATTAACGTAGCTTATGTGTAACGTATTGTCATTTATCTGGTTAGTATGATATGAATGTTTATTTAATTAATATATGTATGTTATTTTGTCCATGTAAAGAGCTGTGAGCCCGGCTCCTTGCTGGGATACAGCGCTATATAAATTATCAACTTATAATAATAATAATTGTCATACCGTAGCAATGACTGACATCTCAGGTTCACAGTTCAAGGACAACAGCGCCATGACTTATTTCCTAACGGCAGTCGCAAACTTGTCATTTCTAAAGTTAAAGATGGCAATTTTATTACGGCTTCAGTATGGTGCTCACATGTTCAAACGGGAAAAAAATGGGGAAAAATACAACCCCAACCCCACCCCATCCCTAATTTACCACCCTTAAGAGTATTCCCGTCATGAACCCCCCACTCCCACGAGTACTATAAGACATCTGGTCCAAATCACAGTGTTAAACTCTCCAACTGGAAAGTGATTTGACCACATTCTTTTCTCGCACAGTCACATAGACCCACAGAGAGCAAACAGTATGAAATACTATATGATCGGCCATTGGAAAACACCTTCTTTACTTTGTTCATTATCTTAAGTCTTAAACCATGCATAATCATTACTTAACTCAGGTAAGTAAAATACAGTTTTCGAAAGAATGAAAGAAAGAAAAAAAAACCAACTCACCTATTTAACTGGAGTTAAAACAATAACAGAATTCGCCTTTAAGCTGACCCGTTAACTCTAAGAAAAAAGGATTTCGCAATCAGCTCAATGCGGATCAAATCCTCAGAACACAGGAATGAAACCAATGAGCCTACAAACAACGTGTATTTTTTGGCTTTGTTTTGTTTTCTTCCTTCTGTTGTTAGTTAATGATAAAAACACAACCCAGGGAACGAAAAGGAATAATTGCCGCGACCTTCACGTCTGCTCGCGCCGTCTCCTTGTTCACGCCAGTCTCGCGGTCCATGCCGGCAGCGTGTCGCTGGCCTACCCCACTCACACGCATCCGCTCACGCACACATACACCACCCGGACTACAGGGGCAGAGGTCCGGGGCGGAGGGTGGGGGGCGCAGGCTATAAATAGCACAACCTATGGGCACCGAGGGTGAGCGGTAAGGTACCAGCTGACTGACTGAAACCCTCGACAATGGAAGAAAGGATTCCTAACATTGCACATTGTTTGAAGTTTTACACAGATCACGTGACTCCAGGCATACAAAAGTCGCGCAAAGCCTCAGGAAATATACAAACAACTTAACAAACAATTGAACAAAAAATTGACAGTAATTTTTTTTTTTAACTTAAAAAATCTTTTTTCTTCTTTTCTTCTTTGCAGTTTGCAGTATCAGTGAACTACCTATTGGTCTTACGGTCTAACGAATAAATATAATATCGTTATGTGAACTTACTATTGGTCTAACGGTCTAACGCATTGCCGCATGCGTATAATAACGATGTGTGAACTAACTATTGTTCTAAAGGTCTAACGAATGAGTATAATAACGTTATGTGAACTTACTATTGATCTAACGAATGAGTATAATAACGTTATGTGAACGACGCCATTATTCAGATGTTCCGATCAATCTTTAAGAAGAACTCATTTCAATTGCAGATTTATTAAAAGATTAGGGGCGGGGTGGGCGGAGGACAGATAATCAATGCGGACGATGTTATTCAATTATCTTGAAATGCAAAGTTAATTAACATTTTTTGTTCTCGCAAAAATTCATATGTCTATTTTATTTATGGAAATCGTCAAGATGGCTCTTTATAAATACCAAAGTTAAAATTAAAATTAAAAAAAAATAAATAAAATGAAATGCCATTTTCATGCTCATGCATATGAAGGGAAAAAAAAAGTTCAGTTGTGTATTCTATGACTCACAGACACAGTAAGATAACTCTTACTTTTATAATTATAATGTGTATAATACATCAACGCTTGAAATAAAGGTATAAACATGTCCACAGTTCACCTGCCTATTACTATTACTATTTGATTTATACTCAGATTTGATCGTATTTTAAAATGTTGATAGTTAGCTAAGAAGCTGGGGTCATATCATTCGTCATATTGTTAGATAAGATTAAAGAGTTGGTCTATACATGGATCTTGTCTTACTTTACTTCTCTTTTGACTCTTAAGTCTTACTGTTGTCTTGTTTCTTGCTTCCAAAAACTTAATTTCTTATGATTTAAATTTAAAATAATTAAGTCATTAAGTAGTAATTAACTTCTCAAATAAAATTAATTGCATAAATATTATAACGCAAGGCTAAAAATCTTCTTCATAAAGAATCCATAAAAATGGTTTATAATTAAGCAAAATAAATGATGCAATCATCGTTGACCTAAATGTTGTAATTAAAGCATGGTACACAGTTGTTGACTTCAGACAGGTGAATTCTCAATCTAATTGCAAAACACCAGCCAAGTTTTACACGACTTCATCTTGGTATCTAGCGTCGGTGGTGTAAAGGTTAGCATGGTTGCCTTCCAAGCAGTCGATACGGGTTCGATTCCCGGCTGACGCATTGGTTTTTTTTGCTTTGTTTTGTTTCTTTAAATTTTATACAAGATTTTATTTATGCATCTCAACAGTGCATACATGCCATAATAAAGCGGGTGGATTATTTGCTCAGTGTGAGTCACACATCAGGTACTTCCGACAATAAATGTGTATTGTTTGGATTTAAACCTAGTTGTTACCCTTTGTTACCTCGTTTGACCCATGACCTCTTATAAGCATTTCCCAACGGGTTGGGTTGGGGAGCTGGGTATGTAAGGGAAGTAACGTCGTGTGAGGCAATCTGCCCGGTGTTGACATTATGGACAAGAATTTATGGCTTTCGAAAAGATCGGGCAGCGGTTCTAAAACTGTCTTATCGAATTCTTTAAGGAAACCAATATTCATGGACATACTATTGTGTGCATTATTTTAACAATTAAAAAAAAACTTTTCACAAAAACAGTGTAAAAAATAAATAAAAACTTTATTTATTAAATTATACAAAAGTATACGCTTTGTGGAATGCCTTCGTCAGTAACAATAACGCACACATACACACGTATTAAAATGATACTAGATGACCGCGGCGTAGCATACGCCGCAGATTTGCTCATACATGTTATTTTGTTGTTCTGAAAAAACACAGTAATTGACTTCAATTCAACGAAATTTTGAATGTTAACTATCTTTGTCTGCAATCTGATTGGTCGGTGGGTCAGAGGTCAGACAGCTTGCTACCTCTTGTCCGGCATGGTCGGACCATGTAGAGAATTATATATATATAGTTTTAAATTATCTAAGAAATTCTATTATACCCAGACGTAAAGAGAAAAATAAAATTAAAAAAAAAAAAAACATCAACAACAACATACGAACAATGACACAGGATACATCTTGGAATATAGCTTCTCGCTTAAAGTGGTAATAGATGGACTATAGGTGACCAGAGCACTAACAAATGTGGTGTTAGATGGACTATAGGTGACCAGAACATTCACTAAAGTGGTGTTAGATGAACTAGAACATACACAAAAGTGGTGTTAGATGGACTATAGGTGACCAGAGCTTCTCACCAAAAATTATGTTAGATGGACTATAGGTGACCAGAGCTTTCACAAATGTGGTGTTAGATGGACTAGAACATACACAAAAGTGGTGTAAGATGTACTAGAGCATTCACAAAAGTGGTGTTAGATGGACTATAGGTAGACTGTCCAGAGGTTTTTCGAAAAAATCCGGGACATTTTTGTTCAATTCCGGGACAAATTAAAAATAAGTAAAAAACCTAAAAAATGTCTTTAAATGGCCCACTTTAATCATAAAGCAATCATAAAATAGGCATTCATTATTTTTTAAAATGTTTAAATTCTTTTTAAAAAGTCTTTAAATTCAATATATTTTTAATAGGTAACCCTTTCGAATATTACTGTAAATTTTAAATTATATTTTTCGCTTGAGTGGTTTTTTTTCAAGAAATTTGTCATTCTTCTTGATGGCATCATAGAAAATGCTGCAATTCATGTTTGACTTGTATTGAATTGATAAGAGGGAATCAACTGTGGAGACCTCCAGCTGGCTTATCTGGTCAGTCCAAATCTGATTCATGTAAGAAAAAAGTGCGCTCAACTTCAGTAGAGGTACCTGCTAATGCGAAAGCAAATTGCACTAGTTTTTCCAAATTTACCAGTTGTCCTGTGTTGGTGCGAAAGTGAATAAATAAATTTGCCCAAATCTTATCAGATGAAAACTTTTCTTGTAACCATTTCAAAAGTTTTTTAAAAATATGAATGGCATTTAAATTTTAACGATCAATTTTGACTTTATTCATAAAAAATACTTAATATTCATACAACAACTTTTTAATTTCTAAATTCCTGGGACAAATTGCGTCCCTGACAGGATTCCGGGACAGAGGGGAAATTTAGGGACTGTCCCGGCAAATTACCAGCAGATGGACAGTCTAACTATAGGTGACCACAGCTTCTCAGCAAAAGTTATGTTAGATGGACTATTGGTGACCAGAGCTTCTCTTCAACCGACATTCCGTGGTTACTGTAGCAGTGAGACAGGACACTAACTTCCCACCGCTCGTCCCATAAACATGGGGAGAATGTGCAGACTCACAGACTGATTTCTTTAAATTGTGTTTTTAAAACATGGTGGGAAGGAGGGGGGCTTGTTTTTGTAAACGTGATGTAGAAGGAGAAGAAAATAAAGTAAAAAATAAATGTTCATAAAGATTCCATTGGTCATAGTGAGATGGAGGGGCGGGGGGGGGTAG
>MUZC01000269.1:952316-964745 GCA_002072015.1 Radix auricularia | reverse complement strand
GGGGGGGGGGTTTAATAGTATTTGACATTAGGCCCTGGCTTCCGGTAAATGCAACAAACGGTAAGGGCAGTCACTCTTATCTTTTCACTTATCTCCCGTTGACGGCTGTTGGAAACTCCGAGGGGAGAGAACTCACGTGAAGGCGGGTTGTTACTATGGTGAGGATTATCTTCCATTAATTCTGTGAACGCCTCGGGCTTGTGGCAAACTGAGCAATTTTACCTTAAGTCGTGGTCGGTGCGGTGCATAAGATGGCGTGTTATTCCTGGTTGCTGGGTGCCGGGTGGGGAAAGAAATAGAGGAACCATTCCACTAATATAGAGTGAATAGGTCAGGTGATGGGGGAAAAAGGGTGAGAGTATTTGGTTATTGTGTTAAGTTTTGTCGGAAAGGTCCATGACGCATGAACAGCATGTAATCTGTAGTAAGTTATCATCTTCAAGGGTCCATTAAAAAAAATTGATTTAGGAATCTGTTGCATATTTTAAACAACACTTTGAAAGTTTGATGATAATCAAACATACCTCAAATTTATTTTTGTGAATGAAAATGACGGGGGCCCTGTTAGGGTTGGTGGCACCCAGTGCGATAGCTCGAAGTGTTACCCCATCACAACTTACCCCATATGCCTCACCCGAGTCTCCCAGTTACATATAACAGGCATATACAGACTTTAACACATTGGCGTCACCCCTTATGATGGCGATGGTGTCACCCAGTGGCGCCTCTATTGCAGACTATGACTATGGGCATGAATTCAAAATGAAGTGGATCTGTGGTAGTGAGGGGTAAGGTAAAGTCGGAGACATTAATTTAACACACGAAATGAGTACCCATGTTAGTGAGGACTAACGTTAGTGAGGGCCCAAGCAACTGTAATGTACCTTATTACTAGGCGCATATAAAGAAACACATCGTTGGCAGTTGGAATACGTGCCAATCCTGGGATGAGAACTACACGAGACTAAGCTTTCGTTTTTTTGAGTGGCTTCTTTGTAAAGCAGAGCAATAAGGAACACTATCGAGCGTCGGTGGTGTAAAGGTTAGCATGGTTGCCTTCCAAGCAGTCGATCCGGGTTCGATTCCCGGCTGACGCATTTTTTTTTGTGTGTAATTATTTATGATATTTTTTTTTGCTCATACAACTGAATACAGTATGTGTGACGGAAAAAATATTAATGTTAAATAATATTTTTCAAAGCATAATCTTATTTGTTTTAAAAATTTTAATCATCGCCACGTTTTAGTTGCATAACTCTCGAGGCAATTTTCATATAGTACGTTACTTTTTTTTTTTTTTTTCATTTTCTGATTTGTGTGATGAAAATGATCCTGATGTTGGAAAGATAACGAAATGATAATATGTCTTATCACTAAAGACGTTCGGTTAAATTAACTAATAATGATAACAAACGTATTTTAGGGTAATGACCCAATGTTCCTTTTAAGCTGCACGGCCACGCAGATATCTAACCAACGCCGATTAGAATTATTACGCATCATCTATTAAAACAATCCCTGCACAAAAAATAAATACTCTGCTAACTTAAAAACGACTTTAAAAAAAATAACTTGCACACGGACCAACGAACCATGGAGGTAACATTACTAATGGCAACGGCTCATCCCTGGAAATAAATTATTTGAACCTACGACGTCGGAAACTAGGATTTATTAAATGATACAAGAGACTTACATATAAATACACTTTAAAAAAATATTTCAATTTAAGTCTGTAAAACAGAGTAGCTCCCAGAAGGGCTCTGCCCATTATCAGGGTAATTGTTTTTAAAATAGACTCCAATAATTTGTGTTTAAGTCATTTTTTGCTTTTAATATATAAATTATTTAAACCAAAAGTACTTTGTACCGTTCCATTTTTGTTATGTTGATGTTATCTTATGTTTACTTTTCCAAAAATACGGAAAAAAAAGTTATGCTAATCTAGACGAATTACAATGAGATTTAAAATTTGTATTGGTGTTTATTGGATTTTTTGTTTCATTAAACCCTTTGTGATCACTCTTTATCCACATGTGTATAAGTGAAATAATTTATTCAGTTATTGCAACATGTGAAAAAAAAAAGAATAAATAAACAAACAAACAAGCAAACAACAACTAACAGTAGCAACTATTAAATTCCATTTAAAGGGACGTTGATTAAGGTAAATAATAAATGATAAAGTCCCCTACTTTCAGCGGTGAATTGCCTGGAGTTAAAATATTGAGGTCATTATGTTTCTTTTGATTGCTCCACCATGAAGCTTCATATCAGGTACTAATCAATTAAAAGATTTTACCTATCAACGCTTCCACTGTTTACTCTATTTGTTCATCAAACATTTTATATACTACAAATACTATACTTTTTAAATATTGATGGCATTAAATGTTGTGGCGAGTTAATTTAGCCCTTATTTGAATGGTCGATCAATCAATGCAGAAAGAAGAGTGGGGGATCAATTTCTGGTAAAAGGTAAGATAACTGCAGAAATATATAGTATTTTTCTGTGTTTTCTCAATTATTTCCCTTTAATAAATTTTCTTTGTCGACAGAGTGTGACACCCGTTGTGGGGTATGGTCATTTCCTAGATTTTACTCTTACAGGTATTTTGAATTTAATGGGTTGTATAAGCTTTAAACTGTTAAACAAAGTGTAGTGGTATTTCCCAAGAGGTATTTTGAGTCTAATGGCTTGTATAAACTGTTAAACAAAGTGGCGTGGTGCGGTGGACATGACGAGAAACACCAATAGCATGCCCATTAATTGTATTTATATAGAACATCAAAACAGCGATGTCCGTAAAAACAGTGTCTTAAAAAAAACGTGCAGAAATTCCTACCACCCTCATATCTCTAGTCTCTCTAGCTCGCTAGACACAACGTACAATAAAAATATACATTTAACAAGAAGTCTGGTTGATAAATCACATGACTTTATGAAGTAAGGAAAATATAAAGTCAGCGTAAGAATTAAGTGGAGATAAATATACCGTTAGATTCATTGGTATCTTTCCAATGTGTTAGACTAGTTAGAGATTTAATAGTTGAAGATTGCGATCGGATTGACTAAAAAGACTTGATGTTTAAAACTGTCGGCCATTAAAACTATAATATTTATCTTATGTATCGTTTAATTTAGCACACACACATATATATCTATATATTTAGGTAATATATATAATATATATATGTACACAAATATATTGATGTGTGAAGTCAGCTTCCATCCATTATGTATAATGAAGACTATTACTTTACTATGAGTAACTTTGTGATCAACTTTGCGCTCAAATAAAAAAAAAATCTGTATGAACTGCCCCCCACACCCCCTCCTTTGAAATGTGTTAAACATGGTCCCACAAGGCAGACCCATCACTGAAGCCAAACACTAAAGTAGTCGTTAGTTAATCAACGTTTGGCTCTTGGAAATCTACCACGATATCGATACTGTCCTGGTTGTTTACCGACATCACATCAAGACTCACCTACCATGACACTGTTACCAACCTAAGTAATTATTCCGCTATACAATAATGCTCGTCTTCATGAAACACGATACCGATACTTTTTCCCTAATTACTACACAATACATAAACGCTCATCTAGTACAATATCGATACTGGCCTCGGTGACTACTGCACAATACAGGGCTTATCTATCATCTAACACGATACCGTAACTGTCTCCAGTAATTACTCCACAAATACACTTAGGCTCAGCAGACACGATACCGAATACTCACGTGTGCTCCCTGTCCTACCGACCGTGCTCCCTCCGTTCTGCTGCACGCATGGCTCCACCTGCACACTGTTGGCTTTCTGGCACAACACAGCTGCCCCCATGTTATCACGCGATCTCTCAATAACACAACACGCGAGCTGTGCTAACACTAATAGGTTGTGTCACTTGTTCGATGTGCTCCAGGCCATCACTTGACTAGACTATATCACTATTGTATTTAAATGTCACTTGTTCGATGTGCTCACGGCCATCACTTGACTAGACTATATCACTATTGTATTTAGACACATGCCCCGGAGGACAGTTTCCCTAATTGTTTTTGTTTGTTCGAGAGACCACAACACACGAACTGAAAGGAGATACAACAAATGCGTCTCACCTTGATATCAAGGGACAAGAAACAATGACTTTATAAGAGGAGACATGAGCAACGTTAAAGCGTGGGTCTTAGCTTGAAGGATTGGGACAGTGGTTGTCACACGATGAAACAAGGAGAGCCAGACATGAAAGAGGAATCTTTGCTATAGCCTATAGCCAAGAACTGATGATTTCTTCATTTCAGTTTTATTGGTGTTTTATTACCTTCGATACATCTAATGTGTTCTTTTTTTGCTTGCGTAAGTGAGAGACTTCAAGAAAACAATTTTTAAATCCACATGATTAAAAACTCATGGTTAAAACCTTATGGTTAAAAGATGGTGCCCGGACCTCAAAACCGAAAGTAAGGTCTTATTTTATTTAAACGCACTGCTAGTCACGGGGCATCCATCCCTAAGGGAAAAAAAGTAAGCCTCACAAAACATAATAAAAGTAATTACAGCTATATTTAATGGAAGGAGACAGCGTCTTTATATTGGTGTTAGGCAGTGGCGTAGATCTTTGTGAGTGTGAAGGGGAAGTTGACGGGGTCGGAACTTTTCTCAGCATCTGAGAGCCCTATTTCCATAAAAATTATACTTTTTCGTCGTGGGAGTGGAGATGGCGATATTGTACCGCCGCAGGTGCTAGTAGCTCTCGTAGTTTCAGTGTCACTAAATGTTCATCATTGATTTCATTTGAACTAGAGAACAGTCGAGAAGGGGTGACCTCTACGTGGTTCGACAGACGAGTAGGGTCGTGGAGCAGACCACGACCCGAAACCGACAAACCCCTGGCTTGGACAGCCGAAGACCGTTGTTAGGTGTTAGGTGATAGTCATATATGATTACAGTCGCTGTACGGATTTTAGGCAGAGCTTTTAGATGCAATGCCGATGATGAAAACCAAAGGGTCGGGTTACTCCGAAGCGACCGTTTCGTCCCCCTCAATTAACTAGCAACGCTGTTGAGCGGCGCCGGTTTAGGGCCAGGAGCGCCAGTACGGAATAGCAAAAGGTACCGCTGGGAAACGCTTTTGGACGCCAGATCTGAGGAAACCTTCCGGTGGGGGTTATACCCTAGGCAGGTCAGTGATGATCCCACGCTTTGCGGCGATCCTAATCATAGAGACTCGTAAGCTTTGCCGTGGTGGCGCCAAAGTGATACTATGTTGATAGCGAGTCATAGTAGGAAATTCCACACCTCCCTCGGGAGGCACACTTAGTGGGAAGCGTTTTCGACCTAGTGTCCTGGACGCCCAGGCGGCCGCTTGTAGCAGCGACCGCTCCGGGGGGGGGGGCTTCTCAGTCTTTACGTCTCTTAGGGGGCCAGAGGGCTGAGGGGGTTTTCCGGGAATCCCCATGAAGAGTGCAGGCTCGGGACTGATGATTTTCTTCCACATGTAGGAACTAGAGAACGGGAATTCGTCTACGTTTCGCAGAATAATGTACAAAAACACGCATTGCAAAATTAAGAATATTGGCTTCCCCAAATTAAAAAATCCAAATTAACAACGCTAATTTTGATAAAAATAGAATTTTGAAATGAAAAATCACGAAAGTTTAATATTTTCAAAATTGCTTTCAATCCTTTTACGTCTTTATAACATGCCCCAAGAAACTTCTAGAATATATCGATGTGCTGTCAAACGTTATTGGAGAACCTCCGAATCCAATGCCGCGTGTTTCCACACGGCTTGTATCCATTCGGTAATTGAAAAAATTCTGCACGGAATCACACACGTCACGCGACCACGTGCCTGTCATGGCTGCCAAAAGTCTGGAAGGTAGGAGGAGCAGACGTCAAATATCAGCTGGTAAAAGTTACTTTGAGACGGGAAAATGGCAACAAGGGTCAAGGTCGAAAGTCAAAGGAATCTGAGTCGGAGGCCAAACCAGGTCGTAAGTGAGGGGGTTTAGTCGGTTACTTGTCTTTGGTAAGTAAGGATTATTGACAATAAACATTTTTAGAGGTGGGAAAATATTTTCAGCGTGTAGAAGTGGTGGACGTTTATGCGAGAAATATTAAGAGCGAAATTGAGATAAAGCGCAAGTTTGTTTGTGACTTTATGCCTAATTAGTGCAGGTTGACCAAAAAACAAACAAACAAAACAATTTGAACCATTTACCCCGTGGATTCTACCACGGATTACTAGCTTCTAAGCTCGGCACTTAACAAAATATCAAAGACTAATTTTAAATGAGCGTTCAAAATTAAAGTTACGAAAAATTTTCTGTAAAGATTCTGATCGAATAAGGGTTGGCATGAGCAATTAATGAAAACTTAAGGTCGTACGTGGGGGGGGGGGACATCAAATGAAGGGCTTTACATCAAATGCTGCCCTACTTTCGTGGCTTTTTATCCTGCGCCCATGCGACAAACTCAAGCTGAAGAAGCAAAAATTGTATAACCTAACATTAACAGCAGACTGATATGTGAATTGCCCTTAACTTTACACCATTTATTTCTCTATCAGAGGCCAATGTAATCCGATACATGCCGAAAATTTGGGCCCGCTCTTATACACCCCGGACTCTAAGATTGTCCTAATGGCGATCAATTTTGACACGGGCACGGGTTTAGATTTCAATGTATTGATTTGTATACGCCGAGACCTATCCCCTTCCCACGGGCTCCCAATGGCCCAAGAGAAAAACAGTAAATCAATAGGGGAGAGAATCTACGCCAACACACCCGAAAGAAGACATTAATTGAACCGGCAACGACGACAGGAAATTGAGTTATCTTCCCAAGGTCGATTTTTTTTTACCCCTATTCTTTGTTTAAACGCACTTTTTAAAAAAGTTTTTCTCTAAAAAACGGGAGTTGCATGGGTTCCTCCAGGCCAGCCTACCGACCCCTCTATAAGAAAGCTCGTTCCGGGCCTTTTTGGCATCCTGTAAGAAAATTGAATTGATCTTTGCCAAATGGATTCCAAACTTGTTAAATGTTAGCGGTAAACACAATTACGAGGAAGCTTAAGATAATCGTTGTTTTAATGTGGTCATGTTCTGAGTATTTAATACAGACCACGACGGTCGATTTATATTTTAAAGAATTGTCAATATGCCTTTATGGGATTGAATCTAAGACGGATGGTAGTTTGTGTAAATTTTGACGTAAGCAAAGACTTACAAAAGCGCGAAAACTGCATGCGCCAGAGGACACTTAACTATGCTGTTGAATGATATCCGTTACTACAATCCATCGATGAACTTTAATTTGGATGTGAGTTAATGAAAGTCAACATATTTTTTCCAATGCCTTAACAGTACTGGATTAACATATTTGCTAAACAAGCTTTAGCTCAGGGCCCCCGCCTTCTTGTGTGCCCAAGGAATTTTTTTCATATTTATTTTGCCCTTCAAAATGGCCCCCATATTTCAAATAGCTTAGGGCCCCTTCGAGTCTAAATCCGGCCCTGGGCTTAACCCATTAAAGATGTGTAGACCCGATCTCGAAAGACTTAGACTCCGTCTGATTGAATCGATTCATCAAGTGTTTATTTCTCCATCAAGTTGATCTTTGGAGGGTCAGCCAAGATTCACAGGAAATGATAACATTGGTGACCTAGATTTCCAGGATCGGGTAAAGCACTAAAAGCATCAAAGGAAACCGATGATACATGGCGTAGGTAATTCGCCCTGAGATTTTTCAAATAGCTGTCATTAGAGTCAAATGCCAATAAAAGGTGAGGACCCCTGGATCATGGGCAATGAATTAAACCTATTGGACATCTACCCAACGTCATTGAGGATCTAGATGAAGAGACATAAATCAATACTTAAGCTACGTTAATTAAAAAAATTTTTTAAAGAGCCATCACATGACTTTCTGAATTTGTCATTGTATTAACGTAAAAAAAGTGACAAACACGCAGTCTAAAAAAACAACAACTTTGAATCTGATTGAAAAACAAATATTGATAAAAATTATTTAAAGAGTGTGAAATGTGTAATGATTTTTAAACACGCGATCACTGGACATTTTTGTAATTTAAAAAACAAAAAAAAGATAAGTTAGTCCTGTTTCCACTAACTAAAAATAAACTTCATATTAGATATTTTCAATTCCATTTGCCCATTTTTTTTCCAATGTGATAAACCATATTGATATTCCATTAACAAACATATTCTTAGTTTGTATAAAAGAAGAGAGAGGAGAGGCATTACGCCCCAGCTGAAGGGCTTTGGTTTAACGCCACGAATACCCAACTAATCATTTTAGTTGACACACTTTTGAAAAGACCAGGACCATCGACCAGGAAATGACTCGCGTCTTCTACAACAGTAACGTGATTACCTCACAGTGAAGTACTCAAGTAGCCGTGGGATGAGATTTAGGAAGGTGTTGGGGGTAGTGGGATTTGGGGTGGGGAAATAACACAAGGGAAAAACGTTGTTTGTCTTTTTTAAAATAAAGACGAAAGAACGGGAGGAAAAAAGTAAGGTGAAAAAGTCGAGCTGCGAAGATATAAAAAATAATATGACACTAGATACGACCAGAGGCATAGCGTACGCCGCCGACTTGCTCATATAAATCGCAAATCACTGGGATGGGGGTGGGGACAAAAAAAGGGACACACACAGCAGCAGGAGCACGACGAAATAAAAAGAACGCCAGCGAAAGTTAGGGGTAAGGGGTACGTCGAACCATTGTTGGTCTCGAGACATGTGCACTGGGGTTGTTGTTACCTGCCCCCCTCCCCCATTGTGTGGGGTGCATATAAACATATTTAGTGTATGAGAGCTAACCCTAACAGTAGGGTGAGGGTAGTGATATTGTGTGGGGTGAGAGTAGCGCTATTGTATGGGGTGAGAGTAGCGCTATTGTGTGGGGTGTATATAAACATATTTAGTGTATGAGTGCTAACCCTAACAGTAGACATTTTGTCACAACCTCCTCATGAATAAAACGGAATGTGATATGAATAAAACGGAATGTGATATGAATCAAACGGAATGTGATATGAATCAAACGGAATGTGTTATGAATCAAACGGAATGTGACATGAATCAAACGGAATGTGATATGAATAAAACGGAATGTGATATGAATCAAACAGAATGAGATATGAATCAAACGGAATGTGTTATGAATCAAACGGAATGTGACATGAATCAAACGGAATGTGATATGAATAAAACGGAATGTGATATGAATCAACCAGAATGTGATATGAATCAAACGGAATGTGATATGAATCAAACGGAATGAGATATGAATCAAACGGAATGTGATATGAATCAAACGGAATGTGATATGAATCAAACGGAATGTGATATGAATCAAACGGAATGTGATATGAATCAAACGGAATGGGTTATGAATCAAACGGAATGTGATATGAATAAAACGGAATGTCATTACGCACTTCTTTATTCCTTCATTACTTTGTGGTTGGGATTTTAAAAGTGTTTAAAATATTTTTTTGTGTGGATGTCAGGTAGTATTATACTATAACTAAAATATTAATAGTAAATATTTTCACCCAAAATCTTATCACGATTCATATGATGATGCCCCGAAATTTCGAATCTCACCACAGCAATACATGGCAAATATTCAATAAAAAAAAAGATTGACGTTTTTTACGGCTGCCATCCTTCTATCAATACCGGGCCGATACTTGCCCCAGTCTAAAGGGGAAAGCCCCGCAAGACACTCACAAGTAAACATGGTCTGGATGTGACAAAGGAAATCACTTTCAGCCAGCCCCAGTACCAGGGATGGAGTCAAGGCTTTCACAATCACGTAGTTGAGTGGTACAAGTAGTTCTGTGGTACAAATAGGTGTGTGGTACAAGTAGTTGAGTGGTACAAGTAGTTGTGTGGTACAAGTAGTTGAGTGGTACAAGTAGTTGGGTGGTAAAAGTAGTTGTGTGGTACAAGTAGTTGAGTGGTACAAGTAGTTGAGTGGTACAAGTAGTTGAGTGGTACAAGTGGTTGAGTGGTACAAGTAGTTGTGTGGTACAAGTAGTTGAGTGGTACAAGTAGTTGTGTGGTACAAGTAGTTGAGTGGTACAAGTAGTTGAGTGGTACAAGTAGTTGTGTGGTACAAGTAGCTCAGTGGTACAAGTAGTTGTGTGGTACAAGTAGTTGTGAGGTACAAGTAGTTGAGTGGTGCAAGAAGTTGAGTGGTACAAGAGGTTGTGTGGTAGAAGTAGTTGTGTGGTACAAGTAGTTGTGTGGTACAAGTAGTAGTGTGGTACAAGTAGTTGAGTGGTACAAGCAGTTGTGTGGTAAAAGTAGTTGTGAGGTACAAGTAGTTGAGTGGTGCAAGAAGTTGAGTGGTACAAGAGGTTGTGTGGTAGAAGTAGTTGTGTGGTACAAGAGGTTGTGTGGTAGAAGTAGTTGTGTGGTACAAGAGGTTGTTTGGTAGAAGTAGTTGTGTGGTAGCAATTGAGTGGTACAAGTAGTTGAGTGGTACAAGTAGTTGTGTGGTACAAGTAGTCGTGTGGTACAAGTAGTTGTGTGGTACAAATAGTTGTGTGGTATAAGTAGTTGAGTGGTACAAGTAGTTGTGTGGTACAAATAGTTGTGTGGTATAAGTAGTTGAGTGGTACAAGTAGTTGAGTGGTGCAAGTAGTTCAGTGGTACAAGTAATTCAGTGGTACAAGTAGTTAAAGCGCATATTGACATTTGACCCCGCTTCTTTTCAGTCAACAATAAGAAATATAGTATTCAAAAGAATATCTACCTTCGGTTCCGTGACTATAAGTCATCAATGAGAAATATAGTATTAAAGCTCATATCGCTCTTTGTACCATTGTCGTGCAGTGAAATCATTGTACACGCGATGTCTAAGCTTGTCAGTCACCACAGTCTGTTTCGTGTCAATTAAAAGATCTGAACAACATGACGACATGTGTGCCGAGAATAACGATATCGATCTTTCACGAGCCGATCTATCGATAGATATGATACCTGCAGATCAGCAGATGGGACTACGAAGAACACCGGTGGCATGCTGGGAGCTGACAAGACAGGTTCAGAGTTCAGCACACGTCACGTGACTATTTCTGTACCAACCAGCACAGTGCTCGCTAAAAGCACTTTAAAAAAAACAAAAAACAAAAAAAAACATACAATTTAAAATATTTATTTCCACACACTCTTAGCCCTGGGTCTTGATTCATATCATGTCATTTAGGATACGGCAATTAATTCAAACTTGAAATACGACACAAATATAGATCTAATCTCATACAATCCTCAGAAAGACATGGGGATAAAAATGACTAGTAATAAAAACTCGAACGAATATTTAAACGCAATTTCCAACAAAGAATTTCTTATTTTCGTATTCACAGGAAATCATTTTAAATTATATTTATAATTCTGAAACTAAACAAAACAGTTGCTATCTAAAAATTGCCCCTCAGATTACGGGAATCGAACTAAAAGAGAATTTAAAAAAAATATTTCTCTTACATTGATTGCCTTAAATATTATTAGCTATAATTTGGCGTTTGTTTCAACACGATAGTTCTTATGGTTGGCGAGAAATTGACAAAATACTGATATTTTTTTATTTGTGTGTGTGTGTGTGTATTTTTTAGGAAATCCAGTAAACCATTTGGGTATTTTTTTTTGTGGCCCGTGCACATCGTTGGGACCTCCTTAACATATTTGCAAAAGACCCGAACCTTCTACCTGGTATGGTTCAGGAGGAGTTCCTTGTGTGAGCTTCAACAGACAGGACAGACATTTCAATTATATAAAACAATTTTCTTAATCGTTCTCTGTCAACAAGAAAAACTAAAAGAAAAAAAAAAAAACACACAATCAAGATTGGACTTAAACCATGAAAGCGTTGGACGCAATTCTCATCTGTACAGGAGGAGTGTCTACAGGAGACGAGATAAGTTAGATAAGATAAGATATCAATTATATTTTCAAACACATGGGTTATCGATGAAGCGGTAAAACAAAAATTGAGCTTAAACATGCGCTGGTGCGGGTTTATCACAACTCTAAACGTTTCATGAGAGGGTAGTAGCTGTACGGTTAGGGATTCATTGGCATGGAAAACTTGTGACGTCACATGGTCTCTTAGTCGGCTATTTTAAGAATATTTCAACGACCTTTAGATCAGTCAACTTGTGCTAGAGTGAGTGAAGAATGTACACAACGCCGTCTGTATGGTCTGTCATTTTGTCGATGCTACTCTAAATACAGGAAAACCTAGATGTTGGTAGCATTAGACGTAGAAATAGATAAGTGGGCATCTGTACAAGAGAACTGGTTGCCGCTCAGTTTATTTAATATACACATCTATTGGTATCAGTACTGAATGAAAAACAAAACAAAACAAAAAACAAAAC
>MUZC01000269.1:928299-952280 GCA_002072015.1 Radix auricularia | reverse complement strand
AAAAAAAAAAAACAAACAAAACAACAACAACAACAAAAAAAACAACAACAACAAGAAACAAACATACAAACATGATCAGAATTATTGTGGAGACTGCTTCGTCCCGGGAAAGAAAAGAATTAGTGCCACAGTTTAAAACACGTTTACAAAATAATCAATTATTTATAAACGTTATACAATTTTTTTTTAAAAACCTACTAATTAAAGTTGTTTAAGTTAAAAAAAAATGTAGGACAATAAACAATGGTGCATCATTAAACAATTATTTAATTTAACACTGCACTAAAATGTTTTTGATGCTGATACCTCCATAGCCATTAGAGAGACTGACAACTATCTGATTAACGAAACACGAGTTACACTAAATAATTTGAATATATCCACGATATGGGAACCATTAAAATTGATATTTACAACATTTATTCAACTTTTAAGTCCATCATAGACAGAAGAATACGTGAATTGCTAGTGGTTACATTTTTTAACGACCGTTTTTTACCCCTGTAGTGACACTGGGCCGCGAGTAAAAACATCTTCTGTTTACTTTCGTATGTGTATGATGCTTAGGTGAACTATAGATCTACATATTTTTGTTGTCGTTGATTCACAATTCAATTTACTTATATATTACATACACATTTTTAACACAACGTCCACTTTATCTGGAAATCACCTTTAAAACAAAAAATCGCAGAGTTAAGTCACATCAGAATACACCGCAATAGACATTAAATACGTCCACACACACAATTACCCATGTGAAATGCAATCATTTAACGCCGGTTTGTGTAATGCTCCACGAATTACACGAAGACAAAATAAGTCGATCGATCGGCGATGCGAACGACTAAAGCACGGAAGGGGATTTGACAGTGAATTAACCCTCTCGTACTGAAAGTGACGGGGTAAAATTTAAACTCGTAATACGTGTGAGGGGTAAAACCCCAGGGGCGGACATATAGTAATACGTGTGAATGGTAACGTTTTAGGGGCGGACAGCTAGTTAGACGTGTGAATGGTAACATTTTAGGGTCGGACAGACTATTAACTCATTTTGTCAGGCTATATAATATTTGGAATGGATGAAACATGACAGGTAAATTTTCTGAAAGCAAATTCAATCCCAATGGTTTAATTTTTATGAAGTTAAAAGAATGGAATCTTCCGAAGGCGGGCCAATCTTCTGTCAATTGGTAATAGAATTATGCAATCAGGAAATGGGCAAGGGGACACAATTCTAAGGGCTGGTGTTTCTTATAAGAGCTTTTAAAGATGCACACATTAGTAGTGGTGTTTAATAGACAACAGATGCACATTAGACGTAATTGATGCTTGCAGTACATGTGACTCTAAGGTCATTTTGTCACAACCTCCTCATGAATCTGATCATGGGTATGTGTCTCTCTCAAACTAATTTCAAGTTCCACACCAATCAAACTGATTTAGAGACATAAAAGAAAATTGCTTTCAATTACACTCTAAAGATTTTGTAACAGTTTTAATGTGTCATAAAACTAACTTAGAATCCTATTGGAAATAATAAATAGGAAAAGCCATCAAACACATGTTAAAGTCAACAAATAAACATCGTGTAAAACTAGTTCACACACAAATCATTTGCCTATGATAGTCCAGCAAGGCGAGAAAACGAAATCACTTCTGTTTAAAGATATCTACTTTCCACATCATTAGGTAAATCGATATCTTCTCTAGCGGCTTATTTGTTGGGAAGGGAAAATTTGAAGACGCGTAGGACTTAAAGGAGAGACTTGGTGTAGGGGGCGTGTCAGGCTCCTTGATATAACACTGGGCGGGACAAGTCTCTGGAACTGTGGATATTAAATCTACAAAAGTTGATGGTGGAAAGACGGAGGTGGCGGGGAGAATGTGGTGGTGGGGGTAATGTGGTGGTGGGGGTAATGTGGTGGTGGAGAGAATGTGATGGTGGTGGTAATGTTGTGGCTGTGAGAGCGTGGTGGTGGGGAGAATGTGACGGTGGTGTTAACTGGTGTTACTGGGGTGGTCGGGAGACTAGGATGGCAGTCATCCCTTCTCCACCCTGTCTCCCATTATATCCCTTGGAATCGGTTCTCATGTTATCCTACATACAACTTTATATTTAAAGAAAGAGAGGGAGAGAGAGAGAGAGAGAGAGAGAGAGAGAGAGAGAGAGAGAGAGAGAGAGAGAGAGAGAGAGAGAGAAATGTTGATATTTTCAATTGAAATTGACTTCCTCAAGTTATCTTCGACAGGTTAGAATGACATAACCCTTTGAGAGAGATTTGTCGTAACGAGCAGAGATGTAGCAATCGATTCTCTCAAAAAATAGTACCACAGCATAGACTTAATTGCATTGAGTGAGCTAACGTGTAAATAGGACTGCTCCTAGTTTAGACGTACGTCTACATTATATCTCACATGTATGGTATACAATGTCTAAATTTGTATTCGTGGCTTCTTTGAGTGAAATATCTACACCATATTGCATGTCTACATGAAATTAAATGTCTACATAACATTGTATATCTACATCACGCTGCATGTTTAAATCACATTGTATGTCTACATCATATCGTATGTCTACATTACATAGCATGTCTACATGACATTGCATGTCTACGTGACATTGCATGTCTACGTGACATTGCATGTCTACATGACATTGTACGTCGACATGACATTGCATGCCTACATGACATTGCATGCCTACATGACATTGCATGCCTACATGACATTGTATGTCTACATGACATTGGATGTCTACATGACATTGCATGTCTACATTACATCGTATGTATCCATCACAGTGCCGGTCTACATTACATCACATATGTACATACCATCGCATCTCTACACGAGTACGAGTAATTCGTAACATATCTGGATAGAAAGAGGGGCTAAGATAAGGACAAGAATGGAAGAGTGCAGCTCATTCATCTGAAAGAGAGCCTAAAATAAGAAAGACCAGTCAGGGTCAAGGCCACGGCCTTTGTTCTTGTTATAAGAATAGGTCCACAGATTGTGAAAATAAATCAGCAGGTAAGATTGTGTGAGGGGAGGAGGGGCTGTGGTATGCAGGGTTAAGAGTTGTCAGGGTTGAGGAAAAAATGTACTATTATAGATAGGGCAGTAGTGGAATAGATATGGCAGCAGTGGAACAGATATGGGAGTAGTGGAACAGATATGGCAGTAGTGGAACAGATATGGCAGTAGTGGAACAGATATGGCAGTAGTGGAACAGATAGGGCAGTAGTGGAAAAGATATGGCAGTGGTGGAACAGAGGGGGCATTAGTGGAACAGATATGGCAGTAGTGGAACAGATAGGGCAGTAGTGGAACAGATAGGGCAGTAGTGGAACAGATATGGCAGTAGTGGAACAGATATGGCAGTAGTGCAACAGATAGGGCAGTAGTGGAACAGATAGGGCAGTAGTGGAACAGATAGGGCAGTAGTGGAACAGATAGGGCAGTAGTGGAACAGATATGGCAGTAGTGGAACGGACATGGCAGTAGTGGAACAGATGGGGCAGTAGTGGAACAGATAGGGCAGTAGTGGAACAGATATGGGAGTAGTGGAACAGATATGGCAGTAATGGAACAGATATGGCATTAATGGAACAGATAGGGCAGTAGTGGAACATATAAGGCAGTAGTTGAACAGATATGGCAGTAATGGAACAGATATGGCAGTAGTGGAACATATAAGGCAGTAGTGGAACATATAAGGCAGTGGTGAAACAGAGGGGGCAGTAGTGGAACAGATATGGTAGTAGTGGAACATATAAGGCAGTGGTGGAACAGATGGGGCAGTGGTGGAACATATAAGGCCGTGGTGAAACAGAGGGGGCAGTAGTGGAACAGATATGGTAGTAGTGGAACATATAAGGCAGTGGTGAAACAGAGGGGGCAGTAGTGGAACAGATATGGTAGTAGTGGAACATATAAGGCAGTGGTGGAACAGAAGGGGCAGTGGTGGAACAGATATGGTAGTAGTGGAACAGATGGGGCAGGGGTGGAACAGATATGGCAGTGGTGGAACAGATGGGGCAGTGGTGGAACAGATAGGGCAGTAGTGGAAAAGATATGGTAGTAGTGGAACAGATGGGGCAGTGGTGGAACAGATATGGCAGTAGTGGAACAGATGGGGCAGTGGTGGAACAGATGGGGCAGTAGTGGAACAGATAGGGCAGTAGTGGAAAAGATATGGTAGTAGTGGAACAGATGGGGCAGTGGTGGAACAGATAGGGCAGTAGTGGAACAGATATGGTAGTAGTGGAACAGATGGGGCAGTGGTGGAACAGATGGGGCAGTGGTGGAACAGATAAGGTAGTAGTGGAACAGATAGGGCAGTGGTGGAACAGATAAGGTAGTAGTGGAACATATATTGTAGTAGTGGAACAGATAAGGCAGTGGTGGAACAGATAAGGTAGTAGTGGAACAGATAAGGTAGTAGTGGAACAGATAAGGCAGTGGTGGAACAGATGGGGCAGTGGTGGAACAGATAAGGTAGTAGTGGAACAGGTGGGGCAGTGGTGGAACAGATGGGGCAGTGGTGGAACAGATAAGGTAGTAGTGGAACAGATGGGGCAGTGGTGGAACAGATAAGGTAGTAGTGGAACAGATGGGGCAGTGGTGGAACAGATGGGGCAGTGGTGGAACAGATGGGGCAGTGGTGGAACAGATGGGGCAGTAGTGGAACAGATATGGTAGTAGTGGAACAGATGGGGCAGTGGTGGAACAGATGGGACAGTGGTGGAACAGATAGGGCAGTAGTGGAACAGATGGGGCAGTGGTGGAACAGATGGGGCAGTGGTGGAACAGATATGGTAGTAGTGGAACAGATGGGGCAGTGGTGGAACATATAAGGCAGTAGTGGAACAGATATGGTAGTAGTGGAACATATAAGGCAGTGGTGGAACAGATGGGGCAGTGGTGGAACATTTAAGGCAGTAGTGGAACAGATGGGGCAGTAGTGGAACATATAAGGCAGTGGTGGAACAGATGGGGCAGTGGTGGAACATATAAGGCAGTAGTGGAACAGATATGGTAGTAGTGGAACATATAAGGCAGTAGTGGAACAGATGGGGCAGTGGTGGAACATATAAGGCAGTAGTGGAACAGATATGGTAGTAGTGGAACATATAAGGCAGTGGTGGAACAGATGGGGCAGTAGTGGAACAGATATGGCAGTAGTGGAACATAAAAGGCAGTGGTGAAACAGATGGGGCAGTAGTGGAACAGATATGGCAGTAGTGGAACATATAAGGCAGTGGTGAAACAGATGGGGCAGTAGTTGAACAGATATGGCAGTAGTGGAACATATAAGGCAGTGGTGAAACAGATGGGGCAGTAGTGGAACAGATATGGCAGTAGTGGAACAGATGGGGCAGTGGTGGAACAGATATGGCAGTAGTGGAACAGATGGGGCAGTAGTGGAACAGATATGGCAGTGGTGGAACAGATATGGCAGTAGTGGAACAGATGGGGCAGTGGTGGAACATATAAGGCAGTAGTGGAACAGATATGGTAGTAGTGGAACATATAAGGCAGTGGTGGAACAGATGGGGCAGTAGTGGAACAGATATGGCAGTAGTGGAACATAAAAGGCAGTGGTGAAACAGATGGGGCAGTAGTGGAACAGATGGGGCAGTGGTGGAACAGATGGGGCAGTGGTGGAACAGATATGGCAGTGGTGGAACAGACATGGCAGTAGTGATAAGGGTAAAAAATAAAAGATGATCGTTTAAAATAAATCATGTCAAGCCTGGTACCTATTGGAATTCAGGACGTGTTAGCGCATTTTCGTATTATGTATCAGTACTTATGTTAGATATCAGAATTATGTAGTTATCAGTAATTGTGTTTAGATTTTAGACATATTTTTATGAATTTTCTTGTGTAATGAATATACCTGACATTTTTTAATTTAAAAGTCATTTCTTTACATTTAAAAAAAAAAAATTTCTCTTTAATCCAACTACAAGTCACCACAAATGATGACGTAAAACTCTCTAAACTTTTACACATATTCTAATGACGTCAACTAAAAAAAAAAAACTAATTATTTTGCACCCTTTCGCACCACTCTTCAATGCTTGATGAATTGTGCATTCGACTTCCGGCAATGGCGGCCGTTCCCTGCGCTAGTGTTATCTCTCGATTCGAAATATTTTTGGGTATACGGGGTTTTTAAACGGATCGAGTAACTGAGTGTTGATGCACAAATGGCAGGTCAGGACATACAAAAAACATATATACATCATGGGTCTAGGACTTATGGATGCTGTGATCAAGGGTGATGACAGACGGACGGACGGACAAAACGGGTGCAATAGCGATTTCGACATCTCGAAAATGCGCTAAAAATAATTCTAGATAAAAAGATCCGTTGACTAGTAGTAAATGCATGCATGGCAGAACGATGAAATACATTCGCTACGTCTGTGTATACAGCTAAGCTATGGATGATAATTCTTTGTTAGTTTCATTTAGAAGTATTTAATTATGCGTTCTTTTTTTTTCATACATATCTTCACGTATCTATGAGCATTATGTTTGGACTGCCAGAAATAAGAAGAATTAACAGATCTTAGCATTAACTGATTTTATAGTGTAATACACAGTGTTCGTTTTAATACTCGTTTGCACGGTAGTAAAGTATAAAAGTCGTCTTGCAGCTCTACTATACGATGACTTCACAAAGACCACAAAGGGATTATAAAAACACTATTCAGTGCAACAACTTTTCAGAGACTGCATGGGTCAGAGAGAGCCATAAACACCACACATTTTGAAAAGAAAATTCCGTAAGAGCCATCTATATTTGGTTTTAAACTAAAAATTTAAGACTTGAATCAAGTGAATGTGAGCATTTTATGAAATTTCTAAAAGTACATTAATAATGTCTTTAAAATAAAATTGCTATGCTGTTTTAAAAATATGCTATTAATAGGTAAATAAAATGAGTCTGAAAAAGCTGTTTTTCATAAACAAACATTTGTCTGAGAGCCAGATGCACCCACCAAAAGAGCCAAATCTGGCTCGCGAGCCATGGTTTCCAGATCCTGATATAGAGGTTATACATTGAGAATCAGTAAGCTACATTTAATTTTTCTTCATTATTGCTAATATTTACCGTACTTCAGCTAAGTGTATTTTTACAACGCACCTCTGATTTCTACTGCTGGAGTCTGGGACATTGCAGGACGGGCTACAGCAATCAATAACACATTTGTCTACCCCTGGGATGACACGAAGACAGATCAAACTCGTATGACGTCACTCATTGCCCAAATGGACAGAACCTATAACGACGGTGAGCTCCATCTGGGAGGGAATTAGGCTACGTCTCCGTACTCATATGAATTATAAAGATACATCAAATGTGTTGTAGGCCTAATGGCTTAGCTACAGAAACATTTATACATTTATGGCTACGGCCCCAACCAGTACCTCACTTATTTTTCAATAAAGAACAAGTCAGCATCTTAGAGAAACTCAGCCCCTGGTCTTAAGACTTAATGTTGATGGATCGGACCAAGCCCAGTGACGTGGAGGTATACACAGAATATATGATATCATTGACAGATACTTAAGGTTGATGGATCGGACCAAGCCCAGTGAAGTGGAGGTATACACAGAATATATAATATCATTGACAGAGACTTAAGGTTGATGGATCGGACCAAGCCCAGTGAAGTGGAGGTATACACAGAATATATAATATTATTGACAGAGACTTAAGGTTGATGGATTGGACCAAGCCCAGTGAAGTGGAGGTATACACAGAATATATGATATCATTGATAGAGACTTAATGTTGATGGATCGGACCAAGCCCAGTGAAGTGGAGGTAATCACAGAATATATGACATCGTCGATAGAAGCCAGCTTAGATATTACTTACAGTTTGGGTTCATTTTCAACGACTCTTATCCCCCTACTAGACATACGAATGCGTGACAAGGGCATTGGTCATCCAATGAACTATATGTTCACGTATCAGTTTCGGCTTTTGCTATTGAAAAAAAAATTCTTCCACAAATGAACCAATTGATTTCAAGTTATATAAATACTTCAAAGTAAGAATTTCTCTTTACGAGGTTTACATCAACATGCAGGTGTCTCTTCCTTTTTTGTGGGTCTTTACCGGATTAAAACTTTTGAAATACTGCCGGATTTATGAATTTGAATCCGGCTGGAACCGGAGACGAATTTGTATAGTGGCCGGATTCCGGATTTTCCGGAGCCGAAGTAATTATATATATATATATTTTATGGCTCTAGCAGTCAGCTGGATTTAACCGGATAATGAAGTAAAATTCTGCCAGAGCCGGATTTATAAAAATGGCCGGATTCCCGATTTGACGGAGCCCTACCATTGGGTTGGTATTTTTTTCTTTCAATTTTTTTTTTATAAATATAAAATTACATGGATATATTTTTTTTCTTCCTTCAACAAACCGAAATTTTAACAACAAATAAATAATGAAACAACAAATACACATATATCTACATGTTTCAGAAAGATGCCACCGTTCCAAAAAAACTGTTATGTAAAAATAAGATAGATAAATATGTACATCGTCTCTTAACGAGGTACACGTCAGATATTTAAACACTCTAAAAATGTTTTTGCATTAAGCAAGTGTCCTGTAAAGAGTTAAAGACCGAGAAAACTGACAGCTAGCACATAGCCTTGGAGCAGCAGTTACCAATTAGTACCACAAGCAACAGACAATAGCACATAGCCTTGGAGTAGCAGTTACCAATTAGTACCACAAGCAACAGACAATAGCACATAGCCTTGGAGTAGCAGTTACCGATTAGTAACACACGCAACAGACAATAGCACATAGCCTTGGAGTAACAGTTACCAATTAGTACCACCAGCAACAGACAATAGCACATAGCCTTGGAGTAGCAGTTACCAATTAGTACCACCAGCAACAGACAATAGCACATAGCCTTGGAGTAGCATGACCAATTAGTACCATAAGCAACAGACAATAGCACATAGCCTTGGAGTAGCAGTTACCAATTAGTACCACAAGCAACAGACAATAGCACATAAGCTTGGTTTATCAGCAATCAATAGGTCTCACAAGCAACATACAATAGCACATAGCCTTGGAGCAGCAGTTACCAATTTGTACCACAAGCTTGGTGTACCAGCAATCAATAGGTATCACAAGCAACAGACAATAGCACGTGACCTTGGAGTAGCAGTTACCAATTAGTACCGCAATTAACAGAAAGCTAGCACATAGCCTTGGATTAGCAGTTACCAATTAGTGCTATAAGTAACAGGCCGCTACCACATGACCTTGGAGTACCAGCAAACTATAGGTACCACAAGCAACATACAATAGCACATGACCTTGGAGTACCAGCAAACTATAGGTATCACAAGCAACATACAATAGCACGTGACCTTGGAGTAGCAGTTACCAATTAGTACCACAAATAACAGAAAGCTAGCACATAGTCTTGGATTAGCAGTTACCAATTAGTACCACAAATAACAGACAATAGCACATAGTCTTGGATTAGCAGTTACCAATTAGTACTATAAGTAACAGATCGCTACCACATGATCTTGGAGTACCAGCAAACTATAGGTACCACAAGCAACAGACCCAAAAAAAAAGAAAAACGAACGGCACTTGTTTACATCTCCTTGCATTTCCCGAAACGAGTTTGAAACAAACCGCATGAATACAACTGTTGTTAGCAATGACGTTTCTTCTGGATAAACTGTTTTTGACAGAGATGCAATTATTATATATTCATTTACAATTTATTCATTTACACCTATCGTCTTTATGTAAAGCCAATATGACAGCAAACAATTTTTTTTTCTTAAAAGCATAGCCTAAAAGTATTATGCAATTAACATTAAAGGTAATTTATACAAGAGGCAATCGAGCAATAGATCATTTTGTTATATTTTATTTCGTTAAAAGAGTCTTTCTTTCTAAATAAAATCTAAAAATTACTTTGTAAAATATCTCAGGCGAACTGATTTTATTAATACCAAACACTATTTCGGATTGAACAAAATTGCTTTATAACATGGATTTCCTCCGTTTGATTTCACACTTGTCTCCAGGAACGAATCAACTGATAGATATATCTATTACAATGTTGAGAACATCGGAACTTCTTTTCGCTATTGGTATCACAATAAAGAAAGGATTTATAATTTATAAGCCTGTCTAGAATTGTGTGTATATGTACTCTATATAATTAAAATGATGCTCCCTACACGTCTTTAAAATAAGTTTCACAAGACACTTGTACAATGTAAATTTCATCCCACAAAATCTTCGAAAAAATGAGATTACACTTCTCTAAAAAAAAAATTATTATTCTGTATCAGCGCTTGATTCACTGACAGATAACAAGTTCTCACAAATCCTCACACGTTGTCTATAGATGAACTCGGGGCAATGGCTGAGTTTCACAAGTCCGTATGAACCCAGCGAAGTGTACACCGACCAGGGCCGGTAATCACTCCCGAGGAAAGCCCCTTCAATGCAAGGATCCCCCCCCCGCCCCCCAAATCATCCACGAGACGTCTCCAACGCTGCTGGGTGTGGTGATAGAAAGAACGGGTTCACAGTCCGAGGTCAGCAGAAAACTACAAAATTCTGTATTTGGTGGTTACTTTGTGTTCATTAAACGGAATAGTAATACGTTTTGTTGTGTATTCTATGGTTGATTTGTATTACTTTTAAGGGGAATTGTAAGACGTTTTGTTGTGTATTTTTGGTTACTTTGTATAAATTAAGGGGAATTGTAAGACGTCTTGCGTTGTGTTGTGGGGCTATTTGATGTACTGGTGTATCAATTATATATAAATGTATCTAGAAAGGGGATAATGTGAAAGGGCATTATAAACCAACCACACATAGTGAAGCAAGCATTTGGATTTCTTGTAAGAAGAGAGATTTTACATTTAAAAAAGAAATAAACACTTATATCTACTTATTTACGGATGAGGCTAATCGGCTAATACAACATATTTTAATATACTTAATCTTTTAATATACAGTAATACTCCTTAGGTATATAAACCGCCAAAATCTTAAAACTGTTTGAATAATTTGAGAAAACGGATTGCAGCATTATATACTTTTATATATATTTTTTAAAGGACAAGATTCTAAGGCAGACCCCCCCACCCCAACAACCAAAATGGCCATCGACCAATCAGAACGCGTCGCTCGATGGATAATTGTATTGATTGGTCAGTGAAGAGTGGTGGGGGGAGGGTTGGGCTCAGGATAGTTCAATGATACAGAAGCGTCAGAGATGAAAGTATCAATAGTGAGCCCCGTGTGAGATAAGAAAAGATAATAAATACGGAGCAGATGATAAAATAGTGGGGAATCCAGGCAACATTCAGTGTCAGATTTATTCAAGTGTTCCGCGTGTTATTAGCCCCTCGTTTTAATTAACTTGATTTCGTTCCTTTTTTTGTCTGTATGTCTGTCCGCAAAATTTCAAACGTATAATTAAACCACTTCTGATGGTCCTAGAGATCTCTAAATTTTACCACAGATAATGACATAATGAATTGTATCAAAATGTCAAATGTATCAAATGTACCGTAATTAAAATATTGCATTTTTAAAGTTTATCTCTATATAGCATATGTATCCGTCTGCTTTGTTGACATCCACGTGCCACGGAGTTCACCCCCGACCACATACATGTGGTATTAAAACCTCGGGCGGGCGCTTATGAGGTTTTTGGGACGGGTGCTTCAAAATCCCATTCTAATTTACAAATACAACACAAAGATAGGTGTTTGGTATACAAATTAAAAATGTATACTTTAGAAGGCAAAAGAGAGATCTATAAGTAAGAGACTGAGTGAGCTGCATGTTTTCAGCTCACCCCCCACGTTTTTAGTCATATTAAATCAATAAGTTATAATTTATGTTCCTTTTTTAGTCCACTTATAAAAAAACGTGGCTTTTAAAAATATATATTTTTTTACCTCTATTTATAACAAGATTTTCTCTTAAACTCTAGCGACTACGACTATTTATTATTCCAATATGAAAGATCGCTAATGACGACTAATACCTAAAACAAGTCTTTGAATATTCAATCGTAAAATAAAGATGCGTCAATGGGGGATGCGGGTGGTGTTGACCGCACCGGGGTGACACATCACAAGGGGTGACACCATCACAAGGGGTGACACCACCACAAGGGTGTGTGACACCATCACAAGGATGTGTGGCACCATCACAAGGGGTGAAACCATCACAAGGATGTGTGACGCCATCACACGGGGTGACACCATCACAAGGGGTGACACCAAAGCATAAAACTATGTATGTTCCCGTTATTTGGCACTGGCAGACTCGGAAGAGGTCTGTGGGGTGAGTTGTGGGGTGAGTTGTGGGATGGGTTGTGGTGTGAGTTGTGGGGTGAGTTGTGGGATGGGTTGTGGGATGGGTTGTGGGGTGGGTTGTGGGGTGAGTTGTGGGATGGGTTGTGGGGTGAGTTGTGGGGTAAATTGTGGGGTGAGTTGTGGGATGGGTTGTGGGATGAGTTGTGGGGTAAATTGTGGGGTGAGTTGTGGGGTGAGTTGTGGGGTGAGTTGTGAGGCGGTGACATAATGAGCTACCGCATTGGGTGACACCAACCCTAGTGACACCCCTGAGTAAACTATGAACTATACCCCTTAAAAACAACAGAAAAAGTTTTATCTGTAGCCTCATCGTTATTGTAGCACTCTTATAGATATGTGGAATGAATAGCATGAATACATTGGTAAGTACGAATAACAAATGATGTTCATATTTTTTAAAACTACAACGGGGAATCAGGGAAAAATCGACAATTATCAAGCCTTAAGAAAGCAAACATATATAAATAGAAAAAACAGAAAACAAATCTATATTAAAATTTAAAAACATAGCTATAAAGGTACATACATCAGAAACTGTAATACATTTTTAGTTATCAGATAGTTTGCAGAAAATAAGGGACCTAGGAGTTATGTTCTTTTCTTATAAAGTGTTCAAGGGAGTAGGGGGGGGGATGTTGTTTATCTTGGGTATTGCTCCCAATGGATTTTAACACAGTGCATGGGCAAATAAATGTTGCTTGATAGTGTGATGTGTATACATTGTGAAGTTATAGGATGAATGTTGTGGTGATGTGTATACATTGTGAAGTTATAGGAAAAATGTTGTGGTGATGTGTGTACATTGTGAAGTTATAGGATAAATGTTGTGGTGATGTGTATACATTGTGAAGTTATAGGATGAATGTTGTGGTGATGTGTGTACATTGTGAAGTTATAGGATAAATTTTGTGATGAATTGTGTACATTCTGAAGTTACAGGATGAATGGTGTGGTGATGTGTGTACATGGTGAGGAATGAGGCTGAATTTAGGATGATATTGTGTTGATGTGTGTTTACATTGAAAGGCTTAGGGATAAATGTTGTGGTGAAGTATGTGTACATAGATATGATTTAAGATTGACGGTATGGTCATGTGTGTGTGTAAATTGTGCAGAGTTAGGATATATGTGATGTAAGACATAGCCTTGGAGTAGCAGTTACCAATTAGTACCACAAGCAACAGANTACATTGTGAAGTTATAGGATAAATGTTGTGGTGATGTGTATACATTGTGAAGTTATAGGATAAATGTTGTGGTGATGTGTATACATTGTGAAGTTATAGGATGAATGTTGTGGTGATGTGTGTACATTGTGAAGTTATAGGATAAATTTTGTGATGAATTGTGTACATTCTGAAGTTACAGGATGAATGGTGTGGTGATGTGTGTACATGGTGAGGAATGAGGCTGAATTTAGGATGATATTGTGTTGATGTGTGTTTACATTGAAAGGCTTAGGGATAAATGTTGTGGTGAAGTATGTGTACATAGATATGATTTAAGATTGACGGTATGGTCATGTGTGTGTGTAAATTGTGCAGAGTTAGGATATATGTGATGTAAGTGCATTTTTAGCTGTTGGATGAATCCTGTAATGTATTGGTATCTTAAAGAAAGAAAATTGTTGGGATAGTAGGTGAGTAATTTATGGGCGATTGGTATGAATGATGAGGCGATATGTGTGATTTGGGAATGCTAAGGTATTTGAGGTAAGAGCAGAGTTGACATTGGAGAAATAATTGGCAAATCAAATGCATGGGGACAAAGTTTCAAGTTAGGACATTTCATGTTTAGCCCATTTTCATACATAAACAAAAGACATCGGGAATAAATATCTTAGAAAAACTAAATTTAACAGTAAATAATTTATCACAAAAAATGTAGCAATATATTGAAAGGGCTTAAACTTTAAGTTAAAGGGAGTTAATTTGGAAGTAACTATAATTAGATGGGTAAAACAGAAATTTTGTAATATTAAATACTTGTATATTTTTTCTAGTTGTATGGTCAAAGGGAAATGAGGGTCCTATTTTGTTTGAAACGGATTTTAATTTTCTTATGGAAAGCTATAGTACTGAAAGATTTCTCTATAAAGTTCTACAACAGTCAGTGATAGGCAGCCATTAAATAATATTAATTACACACTTTCAATTTTACTGGTACCCTACAGCCCTGAATTATTCACTTAGTTGGTTTTACTAGTTTGGTATTATGCACAATCTGCTTCTTTAGTGTTAACATTGATATTATGCAGTTTCAAACACAACTAAAGTTGTAAAATGTTTTCTTAGTTTTATATTTTCTAGTTTGGATGCTATAATTTCTATAGATGATTATTTATTATGTACTTTGTTTATAATGTGTTTCAAATCACTATTAATTTCTTTTTTTATTTTTTAGATAACCTTTCTCTTGATGCTGATGGCTTTTCTTTAGCAAGACTTCCTTTTTAAGGTTTCATGTAGCAAGTGAGTTGCAAGAAAACTAAAAAGAATATAAGTTTCAAAAATTACTTGTCTTGGCAAGTTGTAAACTTAAGTAAAAAAATTGCTATATATAAAAAAAAATCATTGCTGTCCATGTTAAATATTACTTTCTAGATATTATTAAATAAATAAAACATTAAGTTAACATAAGAAAAACTTTTTTGGTGGAGAAATATCAGTTCTTATGAGGAAATTGTACCAACTAATCAAGTATACAGAAGTAATATGACTAAGTAATGTTAAAGTTTAAAAGCAGGCTTTTAAAAAAAAAATTGATAAAATATTAAACTTTCTCTAAATACTTTTAAAAAACTGCTGATGCTGTGAAAAGGTGGGTAATAGAGACAAAGATTTATGGACTGTACCAATAATGCTTGGTGCTGCAGTGGCGTAGCTATGGGGGGGCGGTCCGCCCTGGGCGGCACTCGTTCAAAGGGCGGCATTTTGGGGCATTTGAAAAATAAATCCAGTCATTTCCGAAAATCGCCCCTTTCTTTTGAAGGGGGAAAGCCATGGTGAAACAAAAAGAATCTCAATTTTGAGTTTAAATTAACGGATTCGTGCAACATTTGTTTGATTACATAGTGGTTGTTTTAACTAACGTAGAACAGTTTAAAATTTTTAAATCGCTCAAAAAGGTAACTATTTGTTTGCAAAATTAAGCGGTATACGTCACAGATGGCGCTTTTATAAAAAAAAACTGCACCAAAAAAAAAAAATAATAATCACCGCTGGTAGGAATATATGTAGTATTAATCGCACGACAGTTTTAACGTGGAATTTCGACATTCGCAGAATGATGCACTAACAAGTACCTACATGACATGTTGGTTCAAATATTGTGTTCAAATTGCAAGTAGTAAATTGTATTACTGTTTCAGGTTTTATAAAATTATTTCATGGTAACTTATTGAAAATTAAATTTATTTTGTTTTTATTGCATTAAAGTAGCGCATACAGCTTGTATTTTCATTAATATACGGTTATTTATTAAAAATGAATGATTATTAATTTCTCCGTTAATAAAAATCACAATAACATAAATAATTCTGAAAAAGACATGCTTAAAAATTTCAAGCGTCTTGAAAAATTGACATCTGAAGTAACTAGTAAAACGAGATTCTTTTTCTTCTTCTTCGTTCTCAATATTGAATATTGAGTTTTGCGTGCCACGAGTTTTGCGCCAATTGGCCCGTGGTCTCCGACTTCAGCCTGGTACTGCTGTATTTTGGAAATTAATTAAACAACATTTCTTTAAATGATTAACGTAGCTGATGTGTAACGTATTGTATGATATTTTTCTTTTAATAATATATGTATTGTTATTTCCATGTAAAGCGCTGTGAGCCCGGCTCGTTGCTGTGATACAGTGCTTTATAAAATATCATTTTATTATTATTATTATTTTTATCTGGATTTGCTTCCATAGCCTTTGGTCAGCCAAGACCATCTGTAAGGCAGCAGTTTTTTTTTTTTTTGCAAGTGATCCAGCGTTCACATGCCACAGCTAAGGGTTCCACGCATCACCCCGTCGCTTTTTACCTATTTGGAGCTGGATAGAACTCGGGGACGCCCTAGGTACCGGGAAAAAGTCCCTGGCTTCCCATGGATTTGAACTCGTGACCATCGGAACGCCAGTCGAGCATGCCGCCAATCGACCACCGCGGCCACGAGTAAAACGAAATCAGATGCTGGAATTTTACACAGTTCATGGCAATCTCTTACTTTTCTATGGTGTCTCAATTTATGGGAACCTGTCATTTTTAAATTAATGCAAACTATTCAAACCCATTTGAAACAAAGATATGTGCAAATACATAACGCTGTTACATAGAGTTGGACATATCGTTTTATCGACTAGATGCCAAGTTAACAGGAGAAAATATGAGTGGGGAAAATTAAGTAGACGTGGTTCTATCTTTAGAGCAAGAAGTACAACGAGAAATGTTTTTATCCATAGGTGTAGTTATAAAAGAAAATAAAAGAACGAGGTGATGAGTTACATGTCCTTGCAAAAAAATATTCGTGTATAATACTATACCATCTAGGATTCTAAATGAACAATTTNCCCCCCCATACAAGCGGTATTTTGTATTTGAAAGTGAGCACGTTAAAAATCATATTTTTTTGTTTGTTTGGTCATTTAACTATGTTTTTAGTTTAAGGTTGCACTCTAACATCGTAATACGCGTGAAACCACGTTAATCGTCATTGAATAAAGTTTAGGGAATCATATATTTCAGTGTCGCTTTTATTTAAAGTTGCGCGTTTTGAATGACATCAAATGTGTGACTGCCCCCCCCCTCCGGTGCGTGACGTCATTTAGGGATGACCCCTAAAAGGGCGGCATATTTGAGACCGCCCCCGGAGGCAAAAGCTCTAGCTACGCCACTGTGGTGCTGTAAACTTTATTGTGCATTGTTGATTTTTATTTTCACAATTTATTAACATTTAGTAATTTCAGAATGGAACTACTATACTATGAAGACTATATCCAAAAAATTCCTAGTTTGAAAGCACAGTCATTGAATTATTTAATTATTTAGATATAAATTAGGGCTGTTATCGATTAATTAAAATTTCATTGTTAACTTTTGAAAAATTACTGAATAATTTATCGATAATTTGATTAAAGCTAAAAATAAGATGTATGATGTCATTAAACTGAAAATTTCAAGGGAAGTAACAAAAACAGGCAATTAACATTATTAATTTGAATATAAGTAGTTCAATGAATTAAAATTTTGTTATTGTTAATTAAGTAAAAACAATGTTGAATTTTTTATATCCTTTTCCTTATAAAAAGAGCTTATTTTAAAGTTTACACTTCAAAAATAATTTTTTTTAAATGGAGAAGTTTGTACTTAAAAAAGCGAACTATTATAATTACTAATAATTAATAATTTATTACAAAATAGAAAAAAGTGTCAAAATGTTTCACTTTAATGTAATTTTTTTTTAATTAAAACGATTGTTATCAATAAATTTTTTTTACAGATTAATCGAGACATTAATAGTTAATTTCCGCAGCTCTAATATAATAATAATATAATAAAACTACATTACTTTATTTTTATGTAGGTCAAGGTGTAGTTGAGGAAATGATGTATAAATACAAATATTCAGACTATTCATAACTGATTGATGTTTGTAATTCAAGTTTGCATTAAATATTACTTCTCGATTTCAATTTGTTTCAAATTTTTTTTATAGGGGGGTATATGGCAATGTTGGTTAGGCAGAAAACACAGTGAAATTGTCATTAGCAGCCATGCCCCTTTCTCTAAGAAGGGATTGTTTTGCTTGTTATTCGTTAGGTTAATTTAGGGCCCATTATTAATGAATGTGCTGCTTTCCCTTTCTCATTCTGGTCCGCTAAAATATTTCTATAAAATAAATGCCACAGCCTGGCACTTATCTCTTGAAAGTTAAAAATTTAAATTATGGGACTTTACTGACTTTACAATTGGGACTATGACTATGACCAGAACTGGACTAATGATGAGGGGAAAGAATAATAATTAAGAATGACATGCTTGGTATATACGTTAACAAAACAGTAGGCCTATAGAATAGACCAAATAAGTTTAGGTACATTCATAATAAGAGAGGGGAAAGGCAATTTATGAAAAGTAATTTCATTTTGTAAAAACTTACCAGCTCGAACTTTCATCATATTTTCAAAGTATGCACATCCGAACTCGAAAATATTCTCAGGCTGTGATCGGAGCACTTCTCTGGCAAACGCTTCCAGGATATTTTGAAAACCTTTCGGAACTCGGAGTTTTGTGTTTGAAAATGGTACAGCCATAATTGATCACTCTGTCATAAGCTTGTTTAAAAAAAACAATTTGATCTTTCGTAGCTTTTTGGGTGAATGGTATGTGTGTACTAAATAAGCACACCGTGTTTACCGACAGCTTCTTACACTATACTTGTGTATAACCGGATAACATGGTACATAGCAACGGTTTCATAAGGACCGCACAAAATGAAGTCACGCACTGAGTAGGTCTAAATTTAGTTAGAGAGTAAGTGCATGTATTTTCTCTTTTTTAAATTCCCATTCATATTTGAACTTTGAAATAAATTTCAGTAAAGCTTGGATTGAATTTTTATTATTAAAAAAAATAAATTGAAAAGTAATAAATCATATTGAATTTTTGCTCGATTAACCGTTCGATTTCGATTTATAATATAAAGTATAAGTATAGTATAGTATAGTCATAGTGAAAGTAACTTAACTGACTTAACTAGATGAATATGTGAAGGCGAATGATTAATACAAAAAAATAAAAAGAACTTACTGTAATTTTAATATTACGAAAGCTGACTTGAAATCTTCATTGAATTCTTTAAAACAAAGCACAAGTTGAAAAATCCCTCAAATTAAATATAGGTCAAACTAACTAATGTAAGTGTAAGACAAGTTGAAGTTGTATTCGTTTCCTTCTCTCGATCCACTCTTGGTAGCGAAGGGTGAGTAAGAAGAAAATGAATCACGACAGCTCACCTGGGCTCGGTATAACGATAGGAATCAGAATAACTGACCCAACCTTTAAAATTTTATGAATGTATCGTATCCTAAGAATTTGATATCCCCATCTCTAAAGATAAAGAAAAATATATCGAGAAGGAAAGAGTTGGCATACAGTCGTACAGAATTCTAAACATTGGCCCAAAGCTTAAGTCACAAGTTTTGTAGTAAATTAGATGTGTTTTAGAAACTCATAGTTAGTATGGCATAACTTTGAATAACTTAAATAAGTTAATAAATTACGATAATTTTCTATTTTGCATACGAATGATTTTTATAAAAAAATTAGGGCTGTTATCGATTAAAATAAATTTAATCGTTAACTTTTGAAAAATTACCGATTAATTAATCGATAATTTTGTTAAAAATAAAAATAAAGATGTATGACGTCATAAATTGAAAATTTCAAGGGAAGTAATAAAAACATGCTATTGATAATTACATTAAATTATTTTTAAAACAGTTAGCACTGAAAAAAAGTTAAATAACGTATTAAAGTTGAGACACTTCAATGAAAAGTTTATAAATATAACAGTAATACAGCTGCATAGAAATTGTATGATGATTATTAAAAACATAAAGATCATATTTTATCTCAAGTAGTTCGAAAGTTATGATTTTTTTTCCCTAAGACATCATAATCACTTTTTTTTCACCTTTTCATTTTCCTTCATATTTTATGCCCTTTTATGGCATTAAAAAAAAATTGTTATGCATTTAATTTATTTTAAAAGACGTACTATTGTTAGGAGATATATTTAAAATAAGTAGTTCAACATAATGTCAATGAATTTAAATTTTGTTATTGTTAAATAATTAAAAACAATGTAATGTTTTTTTGTTTTTTTTATATCATTGTCCTTATAAAACAGGTAACTTTTAAGTTTACTATATCTAAATACCCTTAACGGAGAAGTTTGTACGTAAAAAAATAATAATAAAATAAATACTATTATTTATTATTTATTAATATACCGATTGAAAAAAAACAAAAAAACATTTCTTTAATTTTAATCACTATTTTATCGATTAAAATAATTTTAATCGATACAATATTTTACCGAGAAATTAATCGGTAATTTCCGCAGCTCTAAAAAAATAATTACTTTTGTTTTTAAAGCCCCCTCCCCCCAGAATTTTTAAAAATTAATAAATAGAAATTAAAAAAAAAACCTATGGGGCCGTCTATAAATGACGTCACGCGACTTTGGCCGATTTTGTACACCCTCCCCTTTCGAATTGCCATATTTCGTCACAAAAACTTAGACACTCACTTCAATATGACGTCACAAAGCCGTGAACCCCTCCCCACCCAACCCAACCCCCAAATTGCATAAAAGCAGCATTTTCTTTTTGAAAATGTGCACGTTTCAAATCACATTAATGTCATTTTAGTATGTATGTAGTGTGATGCTGCACTCTAACATCGCAACATGCTTGAATCCGTGTATAACCTCATAAAATAAATAGTAATAAATTGAATATTTAAGTTAATTGGAACTATGCTTTAAAATAGCGTGTTTTGATATGACGTCAACAAGGTAAGGGTTAGCCTGACAATACGAAACAAAACAGCGAACGTTTCGATGAAAAGCCTTTTTCAAAGGACATACAATACACAAATAAAACGAATATAAAAAATAAAACTTTAAAATAAAGAAACTTAGCTGCTGTGAAATCCAAAGGAGTTTCTTTATTTTATTTAAATTTAAAATTGTTTTAATCGATACATAGTTATTTAAATTAAAGAAATGGTTTAAAATTCCTTTTCGATTTATAATAAATTTTTGATAATTATGAATACTTTTTTTAAGTACTAAGTCTCTATTTGTATAGTGGGTGGTAACGGTACGAACTATAAAATAACATTTTTTATAAGGACAATGATATTAAAATAACATTGTTTGTAATTAATAAAAAACAAAACTTAAATTCATTGACATTATATTGAACTACATATATTTAAATGTATCTCCTAACAGTATTATATTTTTTTAAATTACATTAAATTAAATGCTTAAGTTATGGGCAGTTTAAAAAATGCCATAAAAGGGCACAAAATATGAAAGAAAACAACATGGTGAAAAAAGGGATTATGAAGTCTTAGAAAAAAAATCATGTTAAGCCTGGTCCCTTTTTGGACTCAGGACGTGTTAGCGCATTTTCGTATTATGTATCATTACTTATGTTAGATATCAGCATTATGTAGTTATCAGTAATTGTGTTTAGATTTTAGACATATATTTATGAATTTTCTTGTGTAATGAATATACCTGAAATTTTTTTATATTTAAAAGTCATTTCTTTACATTTTAAATTTTTTTATTTTCTCTTTAATCTAACTACAAGTGGTTTGTGGTCACTGAAATAGGACTCATAAATGAAACATTCTAAATTGTAATCAGCTAATCGCCCAAATACTCCGTCAATTGTTTCTTTATAGATCGTGGTTGCCAATCTTGTTGAAAGTAGTTGAATGTTGAAGCTTGTTTCGAAAAAGTTTTCAATTTCTGCCCCTGAGCCGCTAAGATCTTGAAGTCACCACAAATGATGACGTAAAACTGTCTAAACATTTACACATATTCTAATGACGTCAACAAAAAAAAAAAAAAACTAATACTTTTTGCACGCTATTCGACTTCCGGCAATGGCGGCCTTTGCCTGCGCCAGTGTTATCTCTCGATTCGCAATGTTTTTTGGTAGTTTTAACGGGGTTTTTTAACGGATCGAGTAACTGAGTGTTGATGCACAAATGGCAGGTCAGGACATACAAAAAACATATATACATCATGAGTCTAGGACTTATGGATGCTGAGATCTAGGGTGATGACAGACGGACGGACGGACGTACGGACGGACAAAACGGATGCAATAGCGCATTCGACTTCTCGAAAATGCGCTAAAAATCATAATTTTTTAACCACTTGGGATAAAAAGATGATCTTTATGTTTTTGTTAATCATCAAACAATTTCTATAGAGCTGTATTACTTTTATATTTTAAAATTAATTTGAAGTTTTCATCCAAGTGCCTAAACTTTAATACGTTAACTTTGCTGTGTTTTAAAAATGACTTTAAAAAAAAATCAATTGCCTGCTTTTATTACTTCCCTTGAAATTTTCAATTTAATGACGTCATACATCTTTATTTTTAGGTTTCACAAAATTATCGATTTTGTCTCTTGTCTCAGTCTAGTCTAGTCTAGCCAAGCGCCTAAGACGACTCTTGTCTCAGTCTAGTCTAGCCTAGCCAAGCACCTATGACGACTCTTGTCTCAGTCTAGTCTAGCCTAGCCAAGCGCCTATGACGACTCTTGTCTCAGTCTAGTCTAGCCTATTCAAGCGCCTATGACGACTCTTGTCTCAGTCTAGTCTAGCCTAGCCAAGTGCCCGTGACGACTCTTGTCTCAGTCTAGTCTAGCCTAGCCAAGCGCCCGTGACGACTCTTGTCTCAGTCTAGTCTAGCCTAGCCAAGCGCCCATGACGACTCTTGTCTCAGTCTAGTCTAGCCTAGCCAAGCGCCTATGACGACTGTTTTCTCAGTCTCAGGCAACTCAAAATTAGTTATAATGCGTTCCAGTTCCCGTTTTAGTGAAATTTATAAATAAAATATAATATGCACGCATTTAACAAAGAAAAATATGTCGATAATCACGACGTAATATTTATTACAGGTACGTTACCGTGTGATATCACACATTTAATAATTTGGGACCGGGATTCGAAGGATTGCCGAGGTAAAGTCAAAGTTATAATAGTATTATTAGTATTAATAAATTGAATAAATATGATTATAAGATTCAAGGTGATGTCATAATTGTTGTTGTGCTTCTTTAATCTTTTGCATCTAATCATATCAGTATCAGTTTTGTTTATTATTTTTATTATTAGTATTTAATAAAAAAATGTTCATTTCTTTTCAAGGAAATCCTTGTTTTAATACAAATGGGAAAACATTGGAACAAACAAGCTTATCCAAACAGTGCAGCAGCAGCAGGTATTCTGGGTTACTAATAATCATTTTAATAAAAGTATCAGTAATAGTAATAGTAAAAGATTTTAAAATCTCTTTTTAACCTAAAATGAATAGTGAAGCAAGATATGTTAAAGTTTGAAAGAGCAAAACAATATTCAAACAGAGGCGCCCATCTCAATCTACATAAAAAGTTTTTTTATTTTTATTTTAAATTCTTAGTGGTACATCAGTCTTTGGCGTTGGGGGGGAAGTAAGGTCTTGGATTGATTGTTTTCTCTTTCATAGGTGATACTAATTCTCACAAAGAAACTGAGTAAGTAGTAAGTCTAAATCAAATTCAATTATGCTAAACGAGTAATTGATTTTTGTTAAAAAAGTCTTCAATATTTTATTATACTTTTCATTTTTTTCAACTGCTGAATGCATTTGCTACTATTTTTGTTATCAATTAAATGCTTAAAAATAATATTTAAATTTATTTTTTAAAAAATTTACTTGGTGCATCAGATGCCCAGAAATAAAAAGCTTTTATATGGCTATATGGAAATTT
>MUZC01000269.1:811148-917147 GCA_002072015.1 Radix auricularia | reverse complement strand
CCCCCAACCACGACCAGTTCTATAGATGAGTTCATAGATGCCCCCCCTCCCCCAAACCACGACCAGTTCTATAGATGAGTTCATTGATGTCAAGAAATTGTCTGTCATAATTGTGTGCTTGAATGTCATCACTAGTTTAAAATTGACATTAAGGGTTACTTTACACTATGAAAGTTGGGTTACTTTACACATGGACAGTTGGGTTTCTTTACACATGGACAGTTGGGTTACTTTACACATGGACAGTTGGGTTACTTTACACATGGACAGTTGATTTACTTTACACATGGACAGTTGGGTTTCTTTACACATGGACAGTTGGGTTACTTTACACATGAACAGTTGGGTTACTTTACACATGGACAGTTGGGTTACTTTACACATGGACAGTTGGGTTTCTTTACACATGGACAGTTGGGTTACTTTACACATGGACAGTTGGGTTACTTTACACATGGACAGTTGGGTTACTTTACACATGGGTAGTTGGGTTACTTTACACATGGACAGTTGGGTTACTTTACACATGGACAGTTGGGTTACTTTACACATTGACAGTTGGGTTATTTTAAAACTGACAGTGGGGTTACTTTACACATGGGCATTTGGGTTACTTTACACATTGACAGTTGTGTTACTTTATAAACTGAAAGTGGGGTTACTTTACACATTGACATTTGGTTTACTTCATAAACTGACAGTGGGGTTACTTTACACATGGAAAGTTGGATTACTTTACACACTGACAGTAGGGTTAATTTACAAACTGACAGTGGGGCTACTTTACAAACTGACAGTTGGGTTACTTTACACATGGACAGTTGGTTTACTTTACACATGGACAGTGGGGTTACTTTACACATGGACAGTTGGGTTACTTTCGACATGGTCAGTTGGGTTACTTTCCACATGGTCAGTTGGGTTACTTTACACATGGACAGTGCGCTTACTGAACATATGGACAGTTGGGTTTACTTAACAAACTGACAGTGGGGTTATTTTCCAAATGGACAGTTGGGTTACTTTACACATGGACAGATGGGTTACTTTACACATGGGAAGTTGGGTTACTTTACACATGGACAGTTGGGTTACTTTACACATGGACAGTTGGGTTACTTTACACATGGGTTGGGTTACTTTACACATGGACAGTTGGGTTACTTTACACATGGACAGTTGGGTTACTTTACACATGGACAGTTGGGTTACTTTATATATGAACAGTTGGGTTATTTTACACATGGACAGTTGGGTTTACTTTACAAACTGACAGTGGGGTTATTTTACACATGGACAGTTGGGTTACTTTACATATGAACAGTTGGGTTATTTTACACATGGACAGTGCGCTTACTGAACACATGGACAGTTGGGTTTACTTTACACATGGACAACGGGGTTACTTTTAACAAGGACAATGGGTTTACTTTTCACATGGACAGTTGGGTTACTTTATACATGGACAGTGGGTTTACTTTTCACATGGACAGTTGGGTTCCTTTACATTTTTGCAGTTGGGTAAATTTACATATTGAGAAGATAAAAAATAAAAAATTAACATGCACATTTTAAACGACCACTTTATATAGTTACAATGTGTTAGTGTGTCATTGAAAAAATCATAAACAGTTTTAAATGAATTTACAAATTTGAACTTGCTTTTCTTGCATTATATTTCCTTACACACAGCATTTAGGAAAATCGGAATCATAGTAATACATTTTTTTTAAGGATAGGAAAATAAAATAGTTTAAATGAAAAAGACATCTGCAAAGCAACGTTGGGGATTTTTCTTTAAAAATTTAACAAAGTAAACCCTATAGAATCTATGCATCATTTTGAATAGTTCTTTTTTTTAAAGTAACGGAAAGTACTTTTACAAGAACAAAAAATTACTGCAAGTGTTCAGATGAAAAATTCACCTTCTGTTAAGGTGAGTGTAAGCCGTTTCGTTTCTTTCTTCCAGCTCCACGTTCACTTGTTCCCGTTCTTTTCCTGGACCAGGGTAAAAAAGAAGCGCGTTACTAAAAAAATTCAGATTATAAGTTTTAGGTTTTCTTAATTTATTGACACGTACTCCATTCATTTAAAGTCATTGTATGCATTAAAAATAAATACTATAAAATAAATATGACAAGAAATTCAGAAATTTTAGAAATAACTAAATTCTCCAACGAGTTATGATTTATAGTGGAACGTAAAGTTTTATAGTTATTATTACCAGAGGCGTCACTATGGTTGGTGTCACCCGGGGCGGTAGCTCATGGTGTCACCCGGGGCGGTAGCTCATGGTGTCACCCTTTCATGATTTAACACATAGAAATCCTCCGAGGTTTTCAGTGCCAAATAACGGGAATATATAGAATTTTACGGTCTGGTGTCACCCCCCTGATGGTGTCACCCGGGGCGGCCCGCCCCCTCCGCACCCCCCTAGCGACGCCACTGATTATTACTAGAGGTCAGGTCAAGGGTTATAAGCCAGTAAAATAATGGATAAAATTAGAAATAGTTTTTAATGACTTAAGAATTTTAGTCTATAGAATTATTAAGCTAAATTTTAATAGTCAACAAAATATGTATGTAGAGAAGCACGAATACTATTGACATTTACGCTACTAAAGAAGAGTATATTCACTAACTCTCTATAGAAAAGCATAGATAGATCGATAGATAGATGGATGCATAGATGGATAGATAGATGTATAGATAAATATATATATATATAATGTATATATATAATATATATATATACAGATAGAGAGATGGATAGATACATACATAGATAAATTAGACATACAGACAAACAGACAGACAGATAGATAGATAGATAGATAGATAGATAGATAGATAGATAGATAGATAGATAGATAGATAGATAGATAGATAGATAGATAGATAGTTTACCATAACCAAAAGGGCCTGCATAGTCGTAAGTTTCTCTTGGATTCTGGCGAGGACGGCTGCGTGTTTCACCAAGGCCTAGAATTAAAACAAATACCAGTAAAATGAACTGTTTTTAAAAAATAATATTTATGATGACGATAATTAATAGGCTTGAGCAAAAATAGGTATTAGCAAGAAATTATTTGAAGAAATTAGTAAAAATGTTTCTTCTTAATACCTATAATTAAGGTTAATATTATGGGCTTGTTAATAATAGACCATGGCTTATTTTCTCGAAAACGTTTAATTTGCAGAGAGATTGGAAAATGAAGCAATATTCAACAATTAATTAACATTTATAAACGAATAAATTACAATATCTGATAATCAATGATAACGATAATTTTCATCATTTTCATAAGATATTGTAGACCTATTTGCTCTAAATAAAATTGTAACAGTGTGAATGGTAAACAATACAAAAAAAACCTTTTCAAAAATAAGTTCAAGTACTTTTATTTAATACTAGCTGACCCGTCGTGCATTGCAACGATCTCAGTACTAATGAATAAATTTAAGAAACAAATTAATGATGTTTTAAACACAATTCTATACTAGAAATCTACGTGATAAAGTACAAAAGAAAAAAAAAGTTTCATAGCAAACGACAACGAACAGAAAAATAAATTAATAATTTAAAATCTTATTTTTTACATTTAAAAACGGTATTAAAGAAACTGGCTCAAAAATGAAGGATAATTTAATTTGTTATTAACCTTCTCATGGACTCAAGCTATATTTCTCAATATCGTTTACCATTGAAAAGGGAATTTAATTATTAAAGTGCATTAAAAATCATATGGGGCCCCTTGCCCTGATGGTATGAACATTAGAAATTCAGTGCCCTATAGTAATTTAATATAGACTCTTGAGTTTTATGTACTAAGATTGGCAAGATCCAATACTTTTTTCAGTCACTTACGCTTACACGATAGTTTTAATACAGCTAATATAAGAAAAAAAAATCATCTAGGGACCCCTAGGCCCATTCCGTGTAAGGTGTCGATTAAAAAAAATCTCTTCATTTTAATTCATTTTCCTCATGGATATATTCCTCCAGATCGTTAAAAATTGAATGTGGAATATATCTTAAACATATGAAAAAAAAAAAAAAAAAAAAAAAAAAAAAAGACATTTGGGGCCCCGGCCCCAAAGTAAAGGTCATTAAGAGTTCAGTGTCCTATAGTATTTTAATACTGGCTATCAAATTTTTATATACAAAGTTTGGTTAAGATCCATCAATTTACACAGTAGCTAACAATTAAAAATAATTTGTATATATCACATAAAAACAAAAAGGAAATTAAGGGCCCCAAGGCCCAATGGGTGCACGAAATTAAGTTAAATATCATGATTATTTCATTCTAAATAATAATAAATACATTTTTCAATATCTTCCAAAGTAGTGTAATATCATGAAGGACATAAAGTAATAACAGTTTACAAAAATAAAGATTTTGGGCCCCCGGCCCAATAGTAATGGGCATTAGGATTTCAAAACCATATGTTATTTTTAGTGTAGGCTATAAAGTATGAATGCACTGAGTTTGGTCAAGATCCATTCATTTTCCAAGTAGCCGATGCTTAAAATTTTTTTTTAATAGTTTGGAAAAATAATATATTTGGCCCCCGGCACCTAATAAGTGTCAATGTTTTAGAAAAAGAATGTTTTGACAAAGCCATCCCGGAAGCATAATCAACAATTTCCATAAGTATGATCGGATAAATGGCTTAGTCAGTTTTAATAGAAAAAAAAAACAACAACAAAAAATCATACATAATTTGATTTATATAAATGTAGATAGATATAAGGGGAAAACACATTAAGGGGTACATTCCGTGCAAGATTTAAAAAAACAACAACAACAAACAACAAAAAACAACTAAATTAATTTTCAACATGGATAGATCTATATTTCAAAAGATGGTTTAAAATTAAATGGGAAAAATATGTTAAACATTTTTAAAAAAGCATTTGGGGCCCCATGCCGCGAAAAAATTGACATTTGAAGTTCAGTGCCCTTAATTATTTTAATATGAGCTACCAAGTTTTTGTAGACAAAGTCTTTTTAAGATCTATTAATCTACTCAGTAGCTAACACAGAAACTTATTTTTATATAGCTTTTATTATTAAAATGTTACATTAAGGGCCCCAGGGCCAATTCACGACAAGATGCAAAGTTGAAAACACCTGTTTATTTTAAGATGAATATTAATAGACACATTTATCATCATTTGTCAAGATCTATAATAATTGAATTGGGGAATACAATTTTAAATTTTTATAAAAAAGGTATTATTGGCCTCCAGCCCCAAAAGAGCGGCCTTTAGGAGACGACTTACCTATGGTATTTTAATATTCGCTATCAATAATATAATTACAAAATTTGGTTAAGATCCATCCATTTATCAAGAAGATAGCGATTATACTAATTTTTATAAATCTCATATAAGCAGAAATTGACATTTAGGGCCCCCGGCGCCCCTTTAGTGTTAAAGGGAGAAAAAAAGTAGCCAGTTACCATTCCGGAAGGGTACTCAACAATCTCTAAAATTTTCATGACGATCGGATGAATGGTTCAGTCAGCTCTAACGGACAAGCACACGCACATGCACACGCACACGCACACGCATACACACACACACACACACACACACACACACACATATACATAGATATACTTTCATTTATATATTTATAGATGACTAAAAACGTGGGGCGGGCGCTTATGAGGTTTCACACAAGCAGTTCACTCATTTTCTCAATATGGAACTCTCTTTTTCCTTCTAAATTATACATCTTTAATTTTTATACCAAACACCTTATAAATGCACGCCCAACGTTTTTTGTCATATTAAATCAAAGTTCTTGAACTCATGAGTTTAAATTCTTTCTTCTTTTTAGTCCACTTAAATAAACGTTGTATTTAGTGATTTTTTTAAAACGCTCTTTATTAAAACAGACACTCATGGGAGCCGGGGGCCAAAGTACTGTTTTTTGCTTATATTAGCATAACATGTCAATTGAATTTCTATACAAGTAAAACTGTTTTGATGGTAGACTTAATATGTCAATAGTTAACCAGACCAGTAAAAGCAAAGATTGGGGGTGGGCATAACATTGTGGCGAAACGGCGTAGGGGTGAGAAGGAGAGATGATGTAGAGGATATGTCTAACTAAGGCAATCTCACAGTTGTATTTCAACATTGGGGGAACATCATTGGCATCGTTTGAGTAGATTTATATGAGGTGGTCAATTCAGAATGAATCTTTTTTCGTTAGCGTTTACAAATATCGTCCCCATTCACTTTTACACGATCCAGAAAATTATGAATAGACATATCCATTGTGGCCGAGAGGTAGCGCTCTCGACTGTCATACTGATGGTCACGAGTTCGAATCCACACGAAAGTGAGGATTTGTTCTCGGGGCCTGAGGAGTCCCCGAGTCACCCAGCTCCGAATGGGTACCTAACTAGACAATAGTTAGGCGGCTGGGGTAATGCGTGGAACCCCTATAGCCGTGGCCTGTGACCGCTGCATCTCTTGCCAACAGATCATCTCTCATGGTCTGTGGACGCAATTATCTTCTGCATAGAAGGAGCGTCTGTATATCTAAGATATATAAGATATCTATGTAACCATGTATGATTGCATCAAATATTTCTTTAGAACTTTGAATCTTGCACCGATTTGACCTGGGGTACTAAATGTTATTTTGTTCATATGTAAGCTATTAAAAATATTTAAAATATTAAATCCCTATGATATTTTGTGCAGTTGTTTAGTATACTTCCGTGAAGCTCTCTGATATGTTAAATAAAGAAAAAATATTTTAAACTTTGGCTTCTTTTAATTTCCTTTCTTCTAAAATAGGTATAACGTGCACGGGTCAGCTAGTTGAGCCCGAAAGAAAAGACACAGAAATGTCATATTGGTTTTTTGATAATTAACCTGAAGTCTAATAATTAACATTTTGGGTTTAAAAATATCTTTTTAAGGATAAATTTCTTTAAAATGTAATAAAAATCAATATGTAAATGTAGGTCTATTTAGAACGATGCATCTTATCAGCTTTTTGTTAATTGTTGGTTAATTTAAGACAGCTTAAATTATTGGATTTAAAAAAAAAAAGAAAAACAGTTCCATAATTTTACTATGCTTTAACGAATTTTTAGAGCTTATTGATTAGACTGTATTTATCCTTCAAACATTTTCCCACTAAAATGTAATTTAGAAAAATGAACGCTTTCCTGTTTTAGAAGTGACAGAGCCTATAAAGTATTCATATAAAATGAGTCGCCTCAGATTTTTTTTTAAAGAAAGGCCGGGTGGGTGGGGGGATCCCAAAATGGTAACTTAACACATTAATAAATTCAGAAAAGCATTATAATAATGGAGTTGTACGACTTACCGTGAGTTGATTCGATTATCGGTTCACACGTTTCAACGTTAGGTTTGTCTTTCCCACGACTGACTGCAAGTGCTTGGATTAAATAGACTACAAGAGCCAGCATGATGATCCCCAACACCAGATTGGCGATGGCTGTCGCAGAGTACACTATTCCATAGCTCGTAGACTCAGACGGATGAGAACTGTAGTCTTGAGGCTTAGCTGAATATTGTCCTTGGCAGATGTTAGAAACTGAACACATTTATAATGTATAAATTAGGGCTGCGCAAAATAACGGTTAATCGTCAAAAATTTATTGATTTATAAAAAAAGAAAAATAAAGAAAAATCTATTAAAATTGCAATAAATATTTATGATAGGGCTGTTATCGATTCACTAAAAATGAATCGTTAACTTTTTAAAAATTACCGAATAATTAATCGATCATTTTCATTAATGCAAAAAAAAAAAAAAAAACAACAACAAAAAACAAATACATGTATGACGTCATCTATCTGAAAATTGTAAGGGAAGTAATAGGCTAAAAACAGGGAAAACACATTTTTTAAAATTTAGATATAATTAGTTCAATACAACGTCAATGAACTTTAATTTTGTTATTGTTAATTTAAAAAAAGCAACAATGTTTAATTGTTGATATAAATTTCCTTAAAAAACAGCTTATTTTTAAGTTAACACTTCAATTACTTTTTTAAAATGAAGAGCTGGTACGTTAAAGAAGCCACTATTTTTAATTAATAATAATTGATAATTTATTTATAAATTGGTGATATCATTACTGCAATCTTCCATAATTTAAATCGCTATTTTATTGATTTAAATACTTTTAAGGATAATTTTTTTTTTACAGAATAATCGAAAAATTAATCGATAATTTCCGCAGCCCTAACTTATAATATTATTTTCAATTTATGATTAAAGAATTAATAAACAATGTAATAACCCAGATTATAGGATCTGTATCATAAAAAGCAGTTTAAGTTCAAAGTGATGGTCTTCTACATATTTAAGACAGGGGAAATAACTCAATAAAACAAAAAATATCAATTTCCAGTTTTTTGTTACTTCCCTTGAGACATTTGGCATTAATTGAAACTAATGATTAATTCATGAAATTATTCCCTTTTTATATAAAAAAGATAACAATTAAATTTCAAGTAATCGTTACCAATCCTAGTATAAGTGTATCGATGTTTCGCTCTGTATTATTTAACAAGGTAAACTTTTTTTAAAATATATAAAATTTATTCTGCCAGGAAGCCTTTATTTTCTCAATAAAATCTAAAATAATAATTATTTTACAAACCTGTCATGTAGACTCGTATTGTAAGGAGCAATATATAATAAAATTAATACCAAATACTTAATTATGACTGGGTTTATAACAGAAAACATGAGGTCTGTTGATAATAAACGCCTGTACATATGACAACCGATGGCCTCCCAATCGTCATGGTTTTTTTTTAAACACCGCCTCATACATCTAGTGGCTATAGTTTTATAGAACAATTAACGTATGTGCTCATACATCTAGTGGCTATAGTTTCTAGTGGCTATAGTTTTATAGAACAATTAACGTATGTGCTCATACATCTAGTGGCTATAGTTTTATAGAACAATTAACGTATGTGCTTGAGTATTCCTAAACTGAACTCTTGTAACACAAGGTCATGGTCATTTATCCAGTGAGGGTTTCGCAAGAAGATGTTTTAAAAATAAAATTAAACCCTTGCCATGCTTCCCAAATTATTTCAATAAAAACATAGTCTCTATGTTAAATGTAAGGAATTTTATAAGGAGAAGGATTGAATTCTTTACCCCAACACAATTTCTAGAGTAACAAAATTTCAAGCTCCATCTCTTGTGTCATCTCCTTCTGGATTTCTCTCGTGCTCTCAATTCTCAATGCCAAGTCGGATTTTATATTTTGATAAACCACAATGAGGCGCTAACTGCGGGTCACGGAAATGTGGGAATTTTAAGCAAAGTTAACGTTTTTAGAAATATTCAAAAAATTAGCTGTTACCTTTGACATCAACGTTAATAAGAAACATAAGCTGATGGTAAGACGCGCCATTGTGTGTATCCAACAGACAAGCAAACATGCGACTGTCACCAACTTGAACATTTTCCACGGTCAAGTGCATCCCCAAATCTTGGGTTTCTCGAACTATGGAGATGTTTGTGTAGCGTGGATCATTTTCTTCTATTATAAATACGTCATCTATGGAACTCTGCTGAAAACGAAAATCTGCTAGAGCAAATTATTTTATTTATATTCATTGTACAACCAAAGGTATAAGAGAAAAGAAAATATTGACCCAATGAGCCTACCATTACAAGGTGCCAGGTATCATTCTATTTTTGATGGATCCCTTTCATTTCTAGGATTCAAAATACGTGGTAATTCTTTATCCTTTGAATAACGGTAGCCATTGATATAAAAAGCGAAGTTGTATCCCGTTACGAAGTTAGATTCTATTCCCTGTTGTATCTCATTTATAAATATGGATCTTGTCCCATTTCTATGGGGTTTACTCTCACTTATGAAAAAGAAATGGGGAATAATGTAGGCTAAATTCATCGGTGCAAGCTGAAATTTATTGAAAGTATACAAACCTTCATATTAACGCATGGGCATATATATAGATACGATTACATGGACACTGAAATTTAGAAAAATTATAAATACATCTGAAAAAGACACTGTTCATACATTTACATACGATACTATGCAAACATATAATTAAGATATTCTTTGTTTCTTTGACCAATAATCAGCAACTTTATTCTTTGTGTAATTACATTATTTGATGTACTTACTTAAATCAAACATTTTCATTCAGCTCATGGAATCTACCCAGCTAAATTCAACATTATCATTCAGCTTATGGCATATACCCAGCTATATTCAACTTTTTAATTCAACTTATGGCATCTACCCAGCTAAATTCTGCTCTCTTTGAGATCAACTATATAAAATTTTAAAATTTTGACGAATGAAACTGTATTTGAGAAAAGTTGTGTAAATAAAAACAAACTAAGTCAAATTCAATGTAAAAAAATATATAATTTCTTACAATTTTAAATATCAATGATCCTTAGTAATATACTCACAGCATTGAAATTATAGAGAACTGCCAGAAGCTGAAACACCGATATGTTGTGCATTTTCTGTACCGGTATCCGAAGAAGAGACAGCTTTTTAACAGTTCCATCATAATATCCATAAAAACTGTTCAGGCTACAACTAGCATACAAGCGATCGCCAGCGTTGATTGGAACATTTTCTACCAATATGATGGTTTCTTTAATGAAGCCTGTCAGGGAAATAATAAAGTTTACTGGGGTTTTCCCACTTTCGGAATATTAATGTTAGACTGTTGCGCAGTGCGCACCATTTTGACACTTTCTTGGTGTGACGTAGTGTGGGAAGATGTGACGTCGATGAAAAGGATTTGTCATGCTATAAGGACGGTTTTGGCTATAACATTGTGTTACAGTTAATGACATCAAAATAGAGATACAATTCCTTACCACATGGAACAACATTACAAAAAATTACAAAACACTAGAGAGAGAGAGAGAGAGAAAGAGAGAGAGAAAGAGAGAGAGAGAAAGAGAGAGAGAAAAAGTGAGAGAGAGAGACGGTGTTAACAATTAAAATGGAGTATGTACTGAGACTGTGCATCCTTCTCACCCTACAACACAAGTCCGTTCTTTCCACCGTGCGCCCGAAACATAAAAGCAGTTAATGACATAAAAAGTAGATCTATTTAAAAAAAATATAACAATTTGTTTTACCATGAAATAAAGTTTGTTCTTTTTTAAAAAAAAAGACGAAAAAACTTGTACATTAATTTTTTAAAATATTTTTTTTGTTTGGGGGGGGGGGCGTGTTTGTAACCACGAAACAGCATAACTCGGGACCGTCATACCCCGAGGACTCCCTGTATTTGCATGTTTTAAAATAAACACTATGTTTAGCAAAAACTTTAATGATTTTACTTTGGAGTCATTAATTTTTTTTGGACCTGCAGCTATTTAAAATTATGTTATTTAAACAACGTATGTATAGGCCTGACAGGACGTCATAGAACAGTGTATTTATATGCCTGACAGGACGTCACAGACCAGGGTAAGTATAGGCCTGACATGACGTCACAGAGCAACGAACGTTTCGGTAAAAAGCATTGCTCAACGAAAAAATATAAAAAAAACTAATCCAACTTATAAAATAAAATATCAACATAGCTGCGGTGTTATCCCTAACAATAAAGAGGCGGAGATTTTATATTTTATTAGTTTTATCTGTTCTGTGACGTCCGGTAAGGCCTACACATACCCTGTTAAAGAACGCCAAAAAAATAATTAAATCTTGATTGCCGTCTCACCAACATTCTGGTTATACCTTATTTCGACCAACAGTATCTATAACAGGTGGTGATGTTACGAGAGTCAAGCTAGATTAGAGTGTCAACACATTATTATGTTACCAATGTAGAGTGTCAACACAGTAGTATGTTACCAATGTAGAGTCAAAATCAGCTGTGTGTTTCTGATGTCATTAAAGAAGCGTGTCACTAAATTCGTTTAGGTAATACAATAATGAGTAATATGCTGTTTAATTAGTAAAATAGAGATACATTTTTTACATGTATAATAAGCTGCATATAAATACATACCTTGCATGACTGCAGCTGTTGCTGTGAACAGGTTTGCGATAACCAATATGAGAGCGCCTGCCATTTTAAGAGCCTACAATGGCATTCATTCCACATCGCCAATTGTCCCGTCAAGTAGCGAGATGAGCAGCAACTAAAGCCCCATCCGTTCCAACACACCAGTGTCATGAACTCAGATTGTTTATCAACACAGGTGTTTGTTTTGACTTGATTGCACTAATGATCGCTGTCAGACACTGGTGGTTGTTCTCAGTTACTGTATGCACCGGTGCCACAAAATAAATCCCGTCGCATACAGAGTTTCCCACCGGAAATCAATTTTAAAACAAAGTCCCCGGGAGAGAGAATAATTTACTCTCGATTATATAAATCCTCGCCTAAAACTGTAAATTAATGTCTCCCCAAAATTTCATGCGCCCCCTACACCCTTTCAATATAAAACAAAGAGATCATTGAAAAACAAAAGAATAAAGAATACTTACCTTTGTATTGCTATAACATTCACACATGTCTACTGTAAAACTATTTATGGTAGATACAGAGCAATTTTGGGGGTTGAGGACTATACAATTTCACATCTCTCAGGGGCGTTACATAATTTGAAAAATTGCATAATTACGCGATTTTTTCCCCACTGTACTAATTGAAGCACAGTGAGTTTTTGGTGCATAAGACGGTTGTTTCGTTTCAAAGAGCAAAGATTACGTCTTGGAAAGCATGCGTTTGTGTTGTTAGAAACAGTCTGGTGACACAAACGTCGCGTTTTCACATATCCTGTGCTGACGTCGGAGGAAACGGGGTGGGAGATACCCAATTAGGTAAATGCACCGGAAGAAAAAAAAATCAGGATACATAACTGACTTTTTTAAACCTAAGGCATGATTAAGCGGTGTTTTTAAAAATTCTGTGAATGCAGTGTGTTGTGAGAAGCATAGGCGAGGCGAACTGGGTGACACTATTTGGAATTGGAAGAATAGGAGTGCTTTGGTTTAGTCGTGATGAAGTAACACATTAGGCTTATCGTAGTGGGTTACGCAAAACTTATAGACGCCTCTGGCGAGAAAGCTTCACTAATAATAATAATAATAGTAATAATAATAATAATAATAANTATATATATATATATATATATGAATGTCATAAATTATTTCTCAAATTAATTTACCGCGACGTTTTTTACTGTCAAACTATCACATTTAAAAATGCAATAATTTACTATTTAAATCAATTCAACGCTTATTTATATAAGCTACTGTAATAGTGTCTAACTATCTGACGACAAACAAGTAAAAAACACAACTTTAAATACAATCATCAATTCTTTTATCATAATCATTATATTTGCAAAATGTTTCTGTCAAATATTATAAAAAGAAATATAAGATATACATTGGCAATAAAAGATGTTTGACGCCATTAAACTGACAATTTCAAGGGAAGTTAAAAAGATAGGCAATTTACAATTTTAGTTCTATTGAGTTATTTCCCTTAACTTAAAGAATATAAAAAATCTAAAGTAATAAATTGTTTAAAAAAAAAAATAAAAAAAAAAATAATAATGTGTACAATGCAAACAAAAACAACTGCATATTAACAATATAAAATATTGCTGAGTCTCATAAATCAAGTGTTATTTCAAGGCATGTTACGTAAAGGTCCAATTAGTTGTATAAAATTATTTTTGAAAACTTATTACAATTACAATTATTATTTTAAAAAAACAGTAAAAAATAAAAAAGAACCGGAAATTGAAATTTACATATTACAAGCTTTAGTTTAATTTCATATTTAACAAATAAATTAAGTTAAGCAACATATTAAAGTTTTGGCTCTTGGGTGAATTTGTCAAATTAATTTTTAAACTATGAAAGTAATACAGCTGTAAAGAAATTGTTTAATGATAACAAAAACGAAAATATAATCTTTTTATCCCAAGTGGTTTTAAAGTTAAGATTTTTTTCTAATCTTAATTAATGACTTTTTCACGTGGTGGTCGAGAGGTAGCGCGCTCGACTGTCATACCAACGGTTACGAGTTCGAATCCACGCGAAGGCGAGGATTTTTCCCGGGTCCTGAGGAGTCATCGAGTCACCCAGCTCTGAATGGGCCCTAACTAAACAATAGTTAGACGGCTGGGGTAATGCGTGGAACCCCTATAGCCGTGGCCTGTGACCGCTGCATCACTTGCCAACAGATAATCTCACATGGTCTGTGGACGCAATTTTCTTCTGCATAGAAGGAGCGTCTGTAGATCTATATCTAAGATAACTAAGTTTTTTTCCAGATTTTATGCCCTGATTTGGCATTTTAAAAAAAAATTCCAATAACTTAAATATTTAAACAGAAAATTATAATATTGATAGGAGATATATATAAATATAAGTTGTTGAATATAATGACAACGAATTAAAATTTTGTTATTGTTAATTAAGTAAAAACGATGTTAATTTGTCTAAAATTATTTTCTTTATAAGACAGCTTACTTTAAAGTCTACACTTTGGAAATCTTACATTTTTTAAAATGGAGAATTTTGAACGTTAAAAAAACATCTATTATTAGTAATTAATTATTTATTAAAAATCGAAACACTTTTAATTTTAATGGCTGTTTTATAAATTCAAATAATTTTAATCGATAAATTGTTACTGATTAATCGAGAAATTAATCGTTAATTTCCTCCTCCTTAAACCATACATACATATATACTTATATACGTACATGCATGCTTGCATATATACATATATGCATACATTCACCCATTACTCAATGCATACATACATACATACATACATGCATGCATGCATACATACATATATACATATATACGTACATGCATGCTTGCATATATACATATATGCATACATTCATCCATTACTCAAGGCATACATACATACATACATACATGCATGCATGCATACATACATATATACATATATACGTACATGCATGCTTGCATATATACATAAATGCATACATTCATCCATTACTCAATGCATACATACATACATACATGCATGCATGCATGCATACATACATACATACATACATACATACATACATACATACATACATACATACATACATACATACATACATTTAAAAAAGCAAATACTAATAATAATTACTCTATCAACTAATACTAATACTAATATTATGTATGATGATTTCATGCTTGAAAACTTATAGTATATAATTAAAGTAAAAAGGTCTAATGACTAATATAAATTGGACCTGTATTTCTCTGTAAACTGACTTAAACTAGTTAGTAACAGAAATTTATAACTAGTATAGTATTAATACTATTACTATTACCATTATTATTCGTAGTTTTACTGCACTGCAGTTGTAGGGTGTTGAAGGTTGTAGTTGTAGTTTTAATAAAAATTTTAATCTTGTTTTTTTTTTCCAGGAAATCTAAAACATTATAAAACATTTTAAATGGTAAATTTTGAAATTAATATTAAGGGATATTTATTAAAACGCCACATTTAATAGATAAACAGCTACGTGAGGGTCAATGTTTATAGTTTAACACTGTGCCCTTTTTTGTGTTCACATTTTTGACAACTCACAAAAATACATGCCCCAATTGGACCAATAGACTCTATACATTAAGTGACACATTTCTTTATCAAAATATTATATTAGATTATATTAAAATAAACAAAAATTATAAATGTATAGAATGTGTCATTCTCATTGGAGGGTTGAGTTATTCAGAATCTTAAAACCCGGCCTACAATACCAACGGCGAGCCTCAACATAAGGGCGTCGTCATGGAGATATTCACCATGGAGATATTCGTCCGCAGTGCGATGGCTGCCTGACCTTACCGCGTCTCCAATTGCAGCAGAACAATCGGTCAGCAGGTGTGCCACTGTCTCCTCGGCCATACCACATAAACGGCAGCCGGGTTCCCTGTTTCTGTCTAGCCTGTGAAAGTAGCTGTTTGCTGGACAATGTCCAGTCCGCATCTGCGTGATGAGGGACTGGCAGCTACGAGGAAGTTTCCACCAGGGATCTCGCTAGCGCTGTCGCGGCATTTTATTGTAAAGCATCCTTGCCGTGTCATCATTTTCTCAACTTTTTTCCGTGAAATGGTCTTTTAGCCACAATGTTACCTACAGCTGGGGTCATTGGGCGTTCGATTTGGGGCTGGGCAGCACCCTGTTGTGCCAGCAACTGTGCCTTTTCTTGCTGTGGTATCTTTGCGTGACCTGTAATGTACTGTAGGATGACCATGCCCCCCGTGAGATCTAATGTTGTTAACAATCTCCAGCACAGCATCGACAGTTTTCGTCCCCGTAGAGCCCTTACCCAAGGATTCCAGGGAGGATTTTGTGTCGGAGAAGACTACGACTGTTGGAAAACTATTTCGTCTACATAGGCGTAGGCGGACCTCTTTCACACCCTTGTGAATTGCTTCTAGTTCGGCGTCCACGCTCGAATCTAGTCTTCCACACGGTTCAGACAGTTTAGTTACTGCTGGGCCTCCAGCAGGGTATTTAATTAGTGCACCGTACCCACTTCGTCCACCTGTGAAGCATGAGCCGTCTGCATTGACTCTTACTACGCTGGTACCGTAGGCTTCGATAGTCCTTAACACTTCTTCGTACTGAAGCTCGACTGGACTATTTTTTTCCCACCGCGGCATTTGCCAGTGACAAACGTAGATCGGGCGGAGAGTAGCATTCATGAGGTCCCCTCGCCCGGACCATGAATATTTTTTCCCCGATTTCGGGTAATTTAACTGAAACCTCGAGCTCGTTGACCACATCCATAAAGGAGGGTCGTTTCAGTCGTGTGCGTTTTACCCATCTGTATTGCATCTGAAAGCAGGGTTCGTTACGATCCATTCTACGGTATCTTTCCACCGTAGTTAGTATTTTGCCGTACTTAGAGCGGTTCCACATTTGCCAAGATTTCTACCGCAGCCTTGGGTGTGGTACGTAGCACCCCACAAACCAGTCTTAGAGCTTGGTTTTGGACTCTATCCAGGTCCTCGAGCACTGTTTTTGATCGCAAAGGCCTGGATTGGGAGGTTGTAGTCAATGGCTCCTTTCACTTTGCTGAGATATAGAGCTCTCAGCGTTCTTGCATCAGCACCCAATCAGTGCTTGCCAGCTTTTTCACCAGTGACAATTAGGCAGTGGTTTTTTGCACGCAGTTCACGAATATGGTTGTGTAGCTGGAGTTTCTGGTCCAGCCGCACGCCCAAATACGTTAATTCCTAGTCCCATGTCAGCCTTTTCCCACAGATGTTAAGCACAACTTCATGTTTCAGTGCATTCCTGCCATTCGTGAAAATGGAATGGACGGTCGTTTGCGTGTGCACTATGAGTCTCCACTTGTTGGCATATTCCTCAATCTTATCGAGATCGCGCTGTAGTATGATCTGCAAATTCGCTACGTCCCTCTCGGACGCAAAGACAACCAAGTCGTCAGCGAACATCGCGCAACTACTCTCAATAGACGTTTGAATGTCGCTAACGTATGCTAGGAACAGCATACAGCTTAGGGCAGACCCTTGTGGGAGTCCGTCCTCAATTCGAGCTTCGCTGGATAGAGACTCCCACATGCAGTTTCTTATCGTTCTATTCTCCAAGAACGATTTTATCCAGCCATTCATTTTCCCTGTAATACCCAATTGCTGGAGTTTATACATAAGTCCAGTACGCCAGACCTTGTCATAGGCCTGTTTTAGATCGAAGAATACTGCCAATGTGTGGTTTCGCAACTGTAGCTCATTCGTGATAGACTGAACAAGTCTTATTACCTGATCCATCGACTGGCGTCCCTTGCCGAAGCCACTCTGAGTCATAGAAATGCACTTACTTTTTTCTAGAAACCAATAGAGCCTGGCGTTAATCATCCTCTCAGCTACCTTCCCAAGACACGGTGTCAAGGATATCGGCCGGTAGCTATCGGGGCTTTCGCCTGGTTTCCCTTCTTTCTGAATTGTGATAACTGTGGCCTTCTTCCACTTCTTCGGCAAAATGCCAGTTATCCATGTCCTATTGATAAACTGCAATAGTTTATTCTTGCCTTCGATGCCCAACTGCTTGAGCATCTCGTTATGGATTTTGTCTGGACTTGGTGCTTTGCCTGTCTCGCACTTATTGAAGGCTGTTTGCAACTCGTTCAGAGTGAAACTTGCCCTGAAAACCTCTAGGTGGGGGCCTTTACTTTGCATTTGAACCTGCACCTTTCTCATTCGGTTTATGACCCGGCTTTCTTCGGTATCTCTGGTCTTCCGATTAACTTGGGCAAAGTGTTTTTTCAGCGCACGTGCGCGCTGTTCTTCACTTGTTTTCTTTTCCCTTTCTCTCACCAGTGGGTTCGGGTTTCTGACTTTTTCAATACCAGAGTGTGCGTTAATCATCCGCCAGACCTTGCTGCCGTCGAGATCGAGATTTTCACCCATACCAACCCATTTTTCCTTTTTGGCCTTCTGTACGGCGTCCTGGACTTCATCCGTCAATCGATTGTACGCCCTACGAGCTTCGGGTGTCTTCAATTTAATGACCTCTTTTCCGGGCCTTCGCTCGCAGCTTCACTAGCTTCTTCAGGCTCTTGTTCCAGTAAGGCCTGAATCTCTGTTTTCCATTCGACCTCGGTTTTGTCTTCCTTGGCGCACCGAGTATCGCGCTGCACACTTTTCGGTAACACACATCAACGTCGTCCACCTCGACTTTAAGTGGTAGTAACTGTATGTGAGACTCGCTCACATACCGATCCCAGTTAGCTTTCCGGAACTGCCAATGGCGCTGCTCGCACCGTGCCTTTGTCGTCCTGAGCTCAAATCTAATAAAAATTGGTAGATGGTCACTTCCTATCTCTGCTAGGACTTTCAGACTGTGCTGGGACATTAGGTCCGCAGATATAAGGGATACGTCTGGACGAACTAGGTGCTATGTCCCGTATGCAAAAGACTAGGGAGGCTCTCTGCACTTTGGAGCCTGATGAGATTTGTATTGAGTGCAACTTCCTTAATATAGCGGCCCCATGGGTTCCGGTCGGCGTAGCCCCAGTCAGGTGATTGGGCATTGAAATCACCTGCTATAATTCTCTTGTCAAATATGGTCTCAATACCAAGAGGCAACGAGATTGGGTTTCTGGGACGTTTATACACATTGGTGATCATGTAGGCCCGATCACCTTTGTGCCCCTTTGTCGTGATCGTGTCAAATTAAATTGAAGCGCTCTATGCCTAGCACCTCAACCACGAGGTCATCTCTCACAGTTGTGGTTATCCCCTGACACTTGGGGCCACGCTTACAATAATACAGCGAGTATCCTGTAAGGTGAAACGGCTTCCCTTTCAGAAGCGTTTCTTCGAAGAGTGCTACGTCCACTTCTTATTCGTGCAGAAGCTTGAGCACTTCCTGTGTTTTGGGACGAATACCACACACATTTAACTGCATGTAGTACATTGAGAGTATGGATAGACTGGCTGCCAGCAGCCTTTCGTACACGGTCAGTATGCTCTACAACTAATGCCGGCCTGTCGTTCGTCACCAGCAATATAGAAGGAGGGATAGTCAACCCTCGAGACGCCCCGCTCCGAAGCATCTTCTGGGGGCGCTTTAGAAGGATGGCGCCACGTCCTGCGGAAGAATTCGTATTGTTGTAGTCCAATTGAGAGGGGTTTGGACAGAAATATTCATTCCATTGAGGAGGCAGCTTTTGCACTATGTCCCTTGTCCGGAGGAACTTTCGGTCTTCGGCTTGCCGTGACGGGCTCTGTTAGACACTGGGAGCACAGCTCTCCCCGTTACATTCGGCTTGCCGTGCCGGGCTCTGTTATGTACTGGGAGTACAGCTCTCCCCGTTACCTTCACCAGACCTCTCGCTAAGGTCGAGCCCTTCCCCTCTAAACTCCTGGGGGTTCTGGTAACTTTGACATTTCCATCTGTCTGGTTTGTTAGTTTCAGGTATAGTCGGGTCTTCACCCTACTCATCTCCCGGGACATGTAGAGGCCAAACCATTCCGGCGGACCAACCTGGAGCGAGTTATAAATGTATATTTCTGTTAATTATTTATCATGCATAAATCAATCAAATGCCAACATACCCATAAGCCTCTAATCTATTCTGGGGGAACTCTGGCGTCTGTCTTTCAACGAGATCCATATTTTATAGACTTCGCCAAGGTTGATCTGATGTCCATCTTTCTCATAAGATTTAATCCTCATAAGCAAGTCTAAATGCAACTTTTCCAACCTATTTCAAGATTTTACGTTTATAGAATTCATTACGCTTAATCCACATTCGCAATCAGTGTTCGATGCAAGAAATGTGACACAAATATCCAACAGGATGACAAAGTTGCTGAACTATTCATTAGTCATCGCAAAGTGCTATGAAAGCCATCTGATTTCTATGTCGACTAAAAAAAAATCCTTCGACAGGTGTCCAGCGCTAACTGAGTTGTCATTTCAAAGCCCTCCTTACAACACACTATCACCCCAAAAACAACTCACATTGTTTTGATTAAAATATATCATCGGCTTGTTCGTGGCATCAAAGTCTCTTTCGTAAGTTGTAGACGAGTGATATTAAAGTATTTGTTCTGCTTCAAGGCTAGTCACCAATGTCAATTTTTTTTTAAGGGAGTGTTTGATATTTTCCTTGTATTAACTTTAGACGAATGAGTTGAATGAAGTTGTTAGTGTCTGTTTGTTATATGTTAGAAATGGAAGATACATTCTGGACATTTAAACTTGTTTTCATAATTGGATTTTAACAAAAGCTGCGACTGTATCCCAGGTAGAACAAGAGACAAAATTGCTACTAACTTTTCTCGCAAAGGTGCAGAAATTCTAATTTTTTTCCTATTGAAATTTGTGGCATAATAACTCAAAACTCCTGCGCGGAATCTTCAAGATAGCTGGTCGGCCGTGCAGCTTGAAGGGAACATTAGTAAGGGTTGTAACTACGAACCGGGGGACTTCCTATGCATACATAGACATACATATTTATGCTTGCACATCTTAAAAAATATAAATAAAACAAAATATAAACTCAAGGACATTGAGTTCATAATTTTCCTGTAAAAATAAAAACAACAAAACCCATCCTTTTACTTTTTAAAAAAAAAATCCTTTTCTTCGCCCCCACACCCACACCACTGACGTGGCGGGAAGAGGCATCCCTTTAAAAATGTAAATAAAACGAAATATAAACTCAAGGACATTGAGGTCATAATTTTCCTCTAAAAATAACAACAAAAAAACCCCCATCCTTTGACTTTTTAGAAAAAGAAAAATTGTATTTTTCGCGCTCACCCCACTGACGTGGCGGGAAGAGGGATTGGGATTCGTCCAAGATGTCAACGCTCAGTTTTTTAAAAAATTATCTTTTAAAACAGACGACACTGCCTTTTTAAAAAAAGATGTCTCAGGTGTGGCGGCTTTTTAAAAAATTTATTTTTTAAATTTTAAATTTGTTTGTTGGGACGGTTTTATTATTGTAAGTTAACTGATAAAAAGAGGGAGTGGGATTTGTCTATGATGTCAATAAAAAGTTTTGCCGTTTAACGTATTTTTATTGTGTTTCTTAATTTTTTTCTAGAATGTGTCTCTTTTTTCTGACATAAAATGTAACACAGAAAAATTTATCCATTGGTGTCACCCCTCTAATGGTGTCACCCCCGCCCCCCTAGCGACGCAACAGTGGACGGCCACTTAATTCAATCATATGATGGTTGTATAAATTAATAAACATATATAAATAATTGTAATTGAAACGAATTACATTGTGAAAAGTGGGGAATAGTTTTGCCATTTCATGCCTTATTTATGTATCCCGTAATAAAAGAGGCCGCATAAGATGATATAGCTTTAAATACACATTTATAAAAGTACAAAATAATTGTTTTGAAGGTCACAAGAAAGTTATTGGAGTCGTAGGTTCCCCCAACCCCAAATGAGTAAAAACATATTCAAAATTTACACCCACAAACATTAACAATTAATATGCTTTTATTTTTTTTGTTTATAAATACATGAGTCTTTTTATTAAATAAAGAAATTGTATACATCAGTATGTAAACATATTTTTTTATCATTTATACATTTACTTACCTACCTAGCTTTCATAGTAGAAAAATAGTGTATTACGTTATCTAAATTTAAATTTTTTGTAATATCTTGTTTTGTGGACAATATTGCAAGATTTTGTAGTCTTAAATCCCTTATAGTGGATTTTTCAACTTCAGTTTAAAGAAGCTACTTTCACAGCTTGCGACAATGATAACTATTGTTTAAAAAATAACGTTGGGTAAAGAATTTTCCAATCCATACTGTTGAATAACTTTAAGAGATCAAGGGGGTGCGGCATTTCCCCCCATTTAAAAAAAATGCCCTTCCTTGCAATTACAGCCAGGGCTGGTCTTAGGCTACTGCAACTTATGCGGTGGCAGTGGGCCCCATGCTTTCGTAGGCCCCACCTATCTTAATTTTTTCTTATCCATATTAATACCTTATCCCTATCCAAACTGGGTCCCGCGCAATCTTCCTTGCAAACTAAGCTGAATAGGGCACCGCTATTGCTAAGACCGGCCTGTGTACTGCCATAAAAACCTGTATACTTTGTCTTTGAATATCAAACAGTTCTTTATCAACGTAAATAAAGAAATTTATTTGATTTTCAAATTCTTCATTTAGTGGGCTAGATGGTATTTACACGAATATTTTCTTGCAAGGACATGAAGCTCATAGGCGCTTTCATTTATTTTCTTTTATAATTACATCTATGGATAAAACTATTTCTTGTTGTACTTCTCATTTGAATTTTCTCCACTCATATTTTTTTCCTTCTAGCTCGAGGTACATTTGATTTGAATCGTGATAAATATAATCTGGATTGTCATCATTCATTTTTAACAGTCTACGCAAAAAAGTCTCTAGCGGAAGAATGGCAGAGTGTGTCGCATATTGTTCACTCCTACATTATTCCGTAGGCTCTTCAAGTGATCCTAAGACTGACGTATATTTTGTCCAACTCTAATTCTGTAAGTTTAAGTCCATTGTAGTTCTTTGGATGAATGAAATGATAAGTATTATGAAATCTTTGATATTCAAAATTCGCTAAGATCATGTAGGTACTGTTTCAACATTCTGGCTTAAATCATGTAGGTACTGTTACAACATTCTGGCTAAAGTCATGAAGTTACTGTTCCAACAAGTTTCCCCATCTTGCAGCAATTAGTGGAAAATGACACCATATTTAAGCAGCGAGACACTGGAATGGGTTCTCTTCAATTATGATGTATTAGCAGAGCTGTGCTTCTAATGTCCAACTTAGTGTTGACATTTTCCCAAAAGAGAGTGTCGTCCCTCAACATGTAAGCAACCTAAAGCAACAGATTTGCATTTACTTATGAATGTTCATTCTCTATTGGATTCTCTTAGGACCTGTTTCAATTTTTCTGCAGGTACCGCAACTTCACCCTCCAAAACCCTGTCCAACTCGTGGCAACATTCTAGCACGTGGGCCACCGTTTCCTCGGGGCAGCCACATAGCTGACAGGCCAGTTCCCTCCTGTTGTAAAACTTGTACAAGTAACTTCGTGTGGGACAATGATCAGTTCTCATCCGTGTTATGAGCGTCTGATTACTACGTTTAAGTCTCCACCAGGAATCACTTTTGCTCGGTCGCGGCATTTTCTGGTACACCTTCCTTGCCACATTCCTATTTGCCCGGTGCTCAAGCCATTTCTAACAGAAATGGTCTTTTAGCCACGACTTAACCCCCAGTTGGGTCAAGGGCTTATCGGGTTGGGCTGTGCTGCGCCTGCCTTAGCCAGTGCGTCCACCCTGTCTGATTGGGTCGTACCGTCATGTACTGTAGGACTACTCTGCCGCCACGTGCCAGGAGTTCACCTACTGTCTCCAAATTGACGCCTACCGTCTTGGCCTCCAGAGAGGATCGATCCAAGGTCTCGAGCGAAATCTCGAGAATCCGTGAAGACTTCGACGGTCGGGAAACTCTTTCTCTGTGCTAGACGTCGGCGTACCTCCTTCACAACCCTTGTGTATCGCTTTAAGTGCAGCTTTATGACTACTGCTAGCAGATTCACACGGCCCCGACAGTTCGACGCTGTCGGGTCCTGGCTGGGGGGATTAAATTAGCACACAGTATCCACTTCTGCCATCTCTGAACTTGAGCCGTCTGTAAAGACGTTTACCACGCTGTCTCCTTAGGCTCCGATTGTGCGCACAGTCTGTCTCGCAAGAGCTCGACGGGACTGGCCCGTGTCACCGCGGCATTTGCCAGTGTCAAACGTATTTCAGGTGAGTCAAAGATTTCATGGGGCCCTCGAGCAGGGACCAGTAGCATTCGTTCCCTGTGTTTGGGTAGGGGGACTGAGTCTTCTAGTTCTTAGACCGCGTCCATGAAGGATGGTCACTTCAGTCGTGTCCTCTTAACCCATCGGTCTTGTAATTGATAGCAGGGTTCGTCATGCTCCAACACACGGTATCACTGAACCGTGGTCATGATTGCCTTTACAATCAGAATCATTTCAGTGTCCAGCTATACCACAGTAGAATTTATTATTGAGATCGAAAAGTCGGTTTTGAGAGCAATACTGTGAACTATTTCTATGGCTTTTTATGCTCTGTTAATTTCTCGTGGTACAACTGATCAATAACATTATCGATTGTACGGCAACTGGGCTAATTGTGAGTTTTGGTTTGAAGCACTCTACATAGTTCTGTCTTTAGTCATCTTCCCCAAGAGCCGTCAGATGTCCTTAGATGGCAATCCACTGTATAATAACAACTTTCAAGTCCGCTGAAACTTTGTCGCTTATTAATTATTTGACTGAAACTATGGTGTACTAATTATTATAGTTGAACAATCAAGACATTTAGAATACAAGCAAGACGTTAGCTTTAACCTTGAATACCATGTTTATTATTGTTCTTTGGAATGCCGGAAGCGACACACTTCAATTGCATAATTATTTTCCGATGTCTAAGTTCTATAGAAATACATTATAGAAACAAAAAAAAAAGTTATTTAATGTACTAAAAAACTCTGCTGCCGTTAACACTTGACACTGTGTAGATACTTTAGAGGATGTCTGTGCTTAAATTCGATGTATGTGTCTATCGAGAAGGGTTGACTCTACGCGGTTCGACAGACGAGTAAGGTCGTGGACCAGACCACGATCTGAAACTGACAACTCCTGGCATGGAATGCCGAAGACCGATGTTAGGTTTTAGGTGCTAGTAATATATATGTGATTAAAGTCAATGTATGGTTATTAGGCAAAGCATTTAGATGCAATGCCAATGAGGAAAACCAAAGTACCCGTTGAGGGTCGGGTTAATCCAAAGCGACCTTTCGCCCCCCTCAATTAACTAGCAACGCCACTGAGCGGTGTCGGTTTAGAGCCAGGAGCGCCAGCACGGATTAGCAAAAGGTATCACTATGAACACATTGGACGCCAGCTCGGAGGAAACCTTTCAGTGGGGGTAAAACCCTATGTTGGGCAGCGATGATCCCCACTTTGCGGCGGTCCAAACTATTGAGACTCGTAAACTTTGCTGCGGTGGCCCCGAAGTGATAGTGTGTCAAAGTAGGGAAAATTCCATCCCTCCATTGGGAGGTCAACTTATTGGGAGCCGTTTTAGACCTTGTGTCCTGGACGCCCAGGTGGCCGCTTCTAGAAGCGACCGCTCGGGGGGGGGGGGGCTTCTAAGCTTTTACGTCCCTTGGGAGGCCAGAGAGCTGAGGGGGTGTTCCGGGAAGCCCCATAAAGAGCGCAGGCTCGGGACTGTTGACTTTCTTCCACAGGTAGGATGTGTTTGTACCCCTAAAAAGCGAATTGTTTATGGTGGTGAACACTGTAATTTTTGACATCTTAGCTATCCGCTGTTAGATTAAAAATAAAATGTTTGCTGGAATTTAAGCTTAAATGCTTAACTATAACTTTGTTGTCATTAGTCGCCTTTTTTATTTACGACTGCACTTATACAAAAAATAGTAATGATACTCGAAAAAAGATCAAGAAGCAAGCATATAGATAATAAATCAATTCAACAAAAATAACTAGAAACACAATTTTATTTGTTTTTAATTAAAATATTTTAATCCATTCAAAATTATAACGATTAATCGTTATTTAATTGTTAATTTTCGCATATCTTATAAAAAGTAATGAGTCTAATGGGCTGTTATTTAAGTTCTTTTAACAATGGTTAGAGCTGTTTTTTAGCTTATGAAATTTGATTTTGACTAAGACAGAAAGTAATTTTTTATTGCTTAGATAATTTGACAAATTAGTAAGAACTAAAAGTTAAAATTTATATTTAAAAATACAATTTGAAGCTATTTTATTTCTAAAACACCATAATAAACAAGGATATTTAACTATGCTAAAATATTTAAAAGAATGAAGTTAATGAACTATAGAGTCTATGAATTTTAAAATAATTCTAATGACGCAATCACTTTGTGTTTAGAATAAAAAAGGAAGCACTTTTTTATTTATGTTATAGCCATGTAAACGGAAAATGGCACCTAAATTTAGACCTAAATTATTGTTCATTACCTTTCTAACATTTTTAACAGCAGGTAAGTCATAAAATAAATGAACATATTAACACAATTATTTCCTGAAAGCATGGTCGCAATCGAATAAAATATGTTGTATTATATGAAATCCTTAGCTAACATGTGTGGCCGAAATGTTCTATTTAAATGTAACATTTTGTGTCAAAGAAAAGTGCTGTCGTAAATGTAAAAAAAAAATCTATCAGAATTTAAAGCACGCGATTAATTAAGTATTTTAAGAAAATAAACTTCTAAAAGTAAATATGTATTAAATGGGATATTAATTATTAAATTTAACCAAAGCAATTTAAGTTTAAATTTGTCTTTGTGTTAAAACTGCAAGGAAATTATCACGCATCTTATAAGAAAACGCTAACTTAAAAGGTAAATATAGAGTCTTTGGTATCGTAAAAAAAAACACACCATAGAATGCCTCAGAAGATGGCGGATATAATCAGGATATTTAATTTACGAAGTGTTATCCATGACCAGAAGGGGACCGATACTTCTCGGTTTAAGGAAAGAATGGTTACTGTCACCTTCTGTGATACTGTTGGCCTTGGGTGGGTGAATTTTAGTGTTGATTAGAAGTTTAGTGCTCTAGTGACACCTCTTTAGTGTTCATTGAGAAAGTAAAAGTCCACCATTGTTCTTAAACCAATGACGAAGAAGCTTTAACCCCTTTAAAAACAATAATATAAAGAATGCCAAGAATGATACTTAACTCTTACAAAAATTTGATCAGATATATATCTTCAACTGACTATCAATGTCATGAAATGATTTTAATTAGCAAAATGTCTTTACATATCACTGTGTTATTTTGACTAATAATTCGGACAAATTCAAATTTATTACACCAATATATGTATTGAACTTATATTTCATGTTAATATGCTAGACAAGACTAATTCTAGTTTTAAGAGAAAAAGAATTATTGGCACATAAGTTATTCTTCACAATGTTAACACATATAGAGATTAGAAGACTATTGCTATTCTCTCGACGATATATGTTGTAAATAATTGTGGCATTATCAAAACAATAAATCAACTTATTTAATTGTTCATTTCATAACAATTCAGCTCGTTTATTTTAATTTTTTAAAATCGATAATATGAATATAAGACAAATTCAATATTTTTTTATGGAAATTACTTATATTTGAAAAAAAAAAAGAATTGCCTTGTGAAAATGTGTGAATTTGAACTCAATATAACTTGGAAAAAAGAAAGGAAAAGGATACCAAAATATATATATATCTTTTAAAACCACAATTATTATTATACGCCTAAAAGATATTTTATTATTTACGAGGCTTGAAAGTCATAACTCATTAATCTATATAGGATAAAGTAGAGCTTCCTTTCCAATTTTAATACGTGTTCCAGACTTTACGAAAGTTTTTCTAAATTTCAACTAGGATGTCCCTAATATGGTTATTTCTATATACAATATATGACAGTAAAATGCGCCCCCCCCCGTTTGCACACAAAGACTTGAACATGGATAGTGCTAAGAAAAAAAGGGGGGGGGATAATCTATGCAAACTACAGTACGTAGAAAAATTAAAAAATTCGAGTCAATGACATTTGGGGGGAACAACTGACGTACGATATTTATAGATACATTCGCAAGGCGGTAGTCTACCTGCCCACTACCCTTCATCACCCTATTTTGCCAGCCATGATTGTGATTGACCGACCCTAGCGCGGGTCAGAAATATTCGCTAAAAAGTATTTTTTTTAAAGGAGGGCGAGTAAGACTACATTTTCAAAAATGATAAATATCACGTTTTCGCTAGGCTTGAATGCAGAGCTTTCCGCGGGCAATTTGATATGGTATCCACTACACTTTAAATCACATTTTAATCTGTCAGGAAAAACGAAAGGGAACGCAAGAAGTATTTTTGATCTCGAGACATTTGCTGAATTGTCGACCCCAGCGAGGGTCCATCATCATGCTTGTTTCAATGTACTCACTTTACTGAAATCTCTCTCTATATATATACTTAATTAATAAGCTTTGTAAAACGCCAGTCCATGCAACCCTCGAATGACTAGAGTGGTTCTCGTCAAATCGACGGACTAACAACGGAAAGAAATCCCAAAAAGTTTTGTACGGAAACATTAGGTGACTTCGCAAATATCTCCCTGAAACTGAAATTCAAGTGCGAAACATTTTTAACTATTCTTTGTGTATTGTTAAAAAAAAGTATTAAAAAAATACATTATTACAATTACATTTAGAGGTTTAAAATTGTCTTGGGTTTTAAACATGATTTGTGTTAGGTTCAAACTATTATCTCACCGAGCAGCACTGGATTGGTTTCAAACTGACCTTTTAGAACGAGCCTTATAATCATGACTTTTACCCTGATCCAATTAAATGGGTCAAATTATATCCCAGCTTTCCAACAATTCAAGAATTTTCCGGGACTTCAGAAACCTGAATAGCAATGTAAACATATAAAGTTCTTAAACTTCTATGTAAAGTGTATGCTTCTGTATGGATCAGACATATAGAGAAACGGTCGTGTATCTAAAATGAATTCAGTCCATTTTGAATAATGACCTAGCAAGGATTCAGGCATTTCAACGGAAAAATAATTTACAACCACTTAACTATTGGACTAGCTGGTATATAACCGAATGAAGAAACAGCTTAAAATTTCAAACAGTGATTAGTCTTGTCATTTATTGTCAACAAAATTTGTTATGCTTTATCCAATTATTAACTTTCTTCCTGAGTATTCATCTATTCTTCTTTCATTCTCATATTTCCAGTTCATTTTGTCACTTTTCTAATGGTAGCTTCAGTAATTAAATCATTCTGTCATTGTTTCTTTGCATTCTCGTTACGCAAAAACATTTCCATACTGAAATTTTGATCTTTTCGTTCATTTTTTACATTTTCTAAAGTTAGATGAAGCTTTTGGTAATCGAATGATGTGAAGAAGCTATACGTATTTTACGTATTTAATATCAATCTCTAGTCCAACTTTTAAGTTCTATCTGTTATCTTAATATCTTTCTTGTTTAAATTCAATATCTGATCTTTCGTTCCTCTCTTCCATTTTGTTTCCTTTCCTGTATTCTAGTTTAAGTTTTACTCTCCCTATTTTTCTCTTCCTAATCGCTAATCTACTCGTTTTCTTTTTTTAAAAATCTCTTTTCTCCTTTTATTTTTTCATCCCAGTTTCCCCAAAAGGTCACGTTTAAAATTTTTGACATTTGGCCCAATTTATCCAAAGTATTTTTCTCCCAAATCATTAATATAAAACACTAGTCGACCCGCGTCGTAGCATACGTCGCTATTGATTTAGTGACTGTTGACATTTTGTGAAAGTAATTGTTGAGAGTGGGTGACTACTTTTCTGCCAGTGAGCACGACGGATAGCACGAAGCTTTTATGCCAATGTCTAGAAACAAAGCTCAAATCCGTGTTGCGAAGTTCGGTTCGAAAAACATGTGGGAAACGAACGGGCAAGAACACAACATTTTTTTAAAAATTAAAAAATTAATGTCTTAGCTGGGGCTTGAACCTACGACCTTCCACGTGCTAGTCGAATGTAATAACCACAGCACTACAAAATACATGCTATTCTGTTGTTCTGAAAGATCAAAGTAATTTACCTCAATTGAACGCATTGTTGGCCTCGATGACCCCGTCCTTCTACACCACCTTTTCTTGCCAGCTCATTGGTCGGTGGGGCTAAATAGCTTTCTTGGTGTCCGGCATGGTTTAACTATGAGGAAAATGATATATACTAGATGCCCGCGGCGTAGCATGCGCCACAGAGTGGCTCATAAATAATGCAAATAAATTTAGAGGGGGGGGGGAGAACAGACAAAAACCAAATCACCCAGAAATCAGAACAACGTGAATTAATAGCCGTGTTGCTAAGTCATTGGGGCCATCCATATATTACGTACGCAAGTAGGGGGCAGGGGGTCTTCAATTAGCCTAGTAACGTAAACCGCTCAGACTGCAAAATGCATCCGTGACTAATTGAGTCAAGACTGATATGCAATAATTTTTTATTATTTAATGCACAGGAAACTCTGAACGTTTAATTATTTAAAAGTAATTAATATTTGGCTCAGACGAAACGTTCACACATTGCTAAAATTTATCCGTCTGATTTCTATTTCCATTTCTTTAAATTAGAAAAAAGTTTTTCTTTCGCCTATTTTTGTCTCAGCCGTTATATAAACATAACGGGATGGCGATTTCACTGCTTATATTGTTATCTTTTAAAATGTTTTTGCCATCCGTAAATGACGTCACGCAATTTTGACGCTTTAACACCACCCCTCGTCACAAAACTTAGACCCCACTCTAAAATATGACGTAACAAAGCTTTGATCGATGCCCCCAAAAGCTTATTGAAAGTTACCACATTTCAAATAACATTTTTGTTATTGAAATATGTGTTTAGCATAAGTTTGCACTCTAATATCGTAACACGTGTAAAGCCATTGAAAATGTAAATAAATAATTGTAAGCTGTCAAGAGGAACTTTTATTTAAAATAGCACATTTTAATGTGATTTGATTTATTAAACACCACCCCTCACTTTTCTTACATCGTCACATATGTGTGACCCTTCTCCGCCTCCACCCCAGGCGCGCAGCGTCATGTATGGACAGCCCTTTCTTGCAGTGTTGAAGACAAAATAATTTAAATTTTCGATTGTGTTTCTTCAATAATTTCAACATGAAAAGCACGATGCTACGAAAAACTTTGTAGGGGCCGTCCATCAATGACGTCAGCGATTTTTGACTATTTTTACCCCCCAACCCCGCTTGTCAAACTTCGTAGCAAAAAGTTAGATTAATATGACATCAAAAAGCTTTGACCCCCCAAACCCTACCAAAAGCCCTTATATTCTTATTGAAAATTAGCATATTGCAAATTACTTAATATTACTACACTCAGTGGCGTAGCTAGGGCGGGGCGGAGGGGGCGGTCCGCCCCGGGCGGCACTCATCTAAAGGGCGGCATTTTGGGGCATTAATTTGAAAAATAGAGCAATTTCCGACAACAGCCCTTTCTCTTTTCAAAGGGGAAACCAAGATGAAACATAAATACTCTAAATTGTGAATCTTAATTAGCGGATTCACGCAACATCTGTTTAATTACATAGTGGTAGTTATAACTAATGCAAACCCGTTCAAAAATTAAAAATCGCTTAAAAAATGAATCGGTTTGTTTTGAAAATTAAGTGGTATGCGTCACAAATGGCGCTATTATAAGAAAACTGCACAAAAAACAGCACACCACCGCTGGGCCAAGTAATATGTACTATTAATATCACCACGAAAGTTTTTGTGTGGAATTGTCGACATTTGTAAAAGGATGCGCTAACAAGTACCTACATGACTTGGTGGTTCAAATATTGTGTTTAACTTGCAACTAGTAATTTACATTACTGTTTCAGTTTTAGAAAATTATTTTAAGGTAACTTACTAAAAATTAAACATAATTTGTTTTTATTGAATTAAAGTAGCACACATAATTTGTGTTTTTCATTAAAATATTGATATTCATAAAAATGCTACGTCTATCCACTTAAAGCAATGCGTAAAAAATTTGAATTTTTATATTTTATGGAAAAGTATTAAGATTTAGCGCAAGAAAATTAAAATATTCAAATTTATCCGCTAATAAACATCACTATAACATAAATAATTTTGAAAACGACATATTTCAAAAATTTCATACGTCTTGGAAAAAATTGACACCCGAAGAAGTAACAAGGAAAACGAGATCAGATGCTGGAACTTGACTCAATTCAATGCAATATTTTTCTTTTATATAGTATCTCAATTTATGGGAACCCGTTTTCTTTAAAATAAATAATGCCAACCCATTTCATGGAACAAAGTTATGTGCTAATACAGAGCGCTGTTATAGATTCTAGAGAGTTGGAGATATCAACTGAACGCCGTGCTGGAAGGAGAATAAGTATGAGTGAAAATTAAGATATATGTAGCCTATGAAAGCGTGAACCCACTGCTGCCGCATAGGTGCATGGCAGTGGCCTAAGACCAGCCAACGCTTTACCTACACTACAAGAAGAGGCTTTATGTTAGAAAAACAGGGGGGATGTCCCCTTGATCTATTAAAATATATTAAATAGTATAGATTCGAAAATTCTTTATCCAACATTATAATTTTGCTAAGAATGTTTCAACAATTACTATCAGTGTATCTAATTGCGAAAGGAGCTTCTCCAAACTGCAGTTGATAAAAAAAATTAGACCCAATCTTAGTTTATTTTGAGTTATTTAATACACAAAATATTACATTATTGTCTAAAGATAGAACAAGATATTAAAAATAATCTAAATTTTGATAATGTAATATACGACTTCTCTATTATGAAAGTTAGGTAAGTAAATGTATGAATATGTTTACATCTTATGTATACAATTTCTTTGTTTATAAAAGAAAGCATGTATTTATAAATACAAAATAAAATCGTATTAATTGTTAATAATTTTCGGTGTAAATATGGAATATGTTTTTGTCTCATTTGGGGGGCCTGCGACCACCATAAATTTCTTGTGGCCTTTAACAAAAGCATCTTATATTTTAAAAATGTGTACTTATAGGTATATCATCTTATTCGGCCCATTTTATTAATGCTTACATAAATATGACATGGAATGGTTAACATGTTCCACGCCTTTTACTTTTACAATGTACTTCCTTTCAATTACAATTTATTAATGTTTATTAATTTATGAAAACCATCATACGTAATCACAAAAACTTAGACCCCTTCTTGAATGTGCCATCACAAAGCTTCCCCCCCCCTCCTCATAAAAACCGTATTTTCTATTTGAAAATCAGCATGTTTTCAATTTATTTTTTTTGTCAGTTAAATATTTTTTAATGTAAGGCTGCACTCCAATATCGTAACACGTGTAAAACCCTGTAAAACTATATTAAATTAAGTTTCGGTAATAATATATTTAAGTGGAACTTTTATTTAAATTTGCGTGTTTTTATTTGACTTCAAATGTGTGACACCCCCCCCCACATGTGTGACGTCATTTATGGACACCCCTAAAAGGGCGGCAAATCTGAGAGCGCCCCGGGCGGCAAAAGCTCCAGCTACGCCACTGACTACACTATGTATTTGGTAAGGCTGCACTATAATAGTGTTAAAAGGGGGAAGCCATTGAAGACGTCATAATTAATCAAATATTTTAAAGGAACTTTTATTTAAAATTGCGCATTTCGACGTCATAATTCTTAAAATACCCCCACCTTCCTCATGCATCTTCACAAATGCTTTACTCCCTTAGGCGTGTGACGTCATTTATGGAGTGTCCCAAAGAACAAATTCATTATATTTTGACTCTGGCTTAAAAGTAATTTTCGACTGGTTGGGGGGTAACGAATTTGTACATACGCATGGGGGGTGTCCCAAAAATGTGCGGCGTACAAAGGGGAGAGGGGATACTAATAATACGACTTTTTTTCGTACGTACGAGTGGCCATTTGGTCGAAAAAATAGTGGAAAACGAACGGGCACAAGCATAAACATTTTTAAAAATTAAAAAAGTAATTTCTTAGCTGTGGATTGAGAATGCGACCTTCCGCGTGTTAGGCGAAAGTACTAACCACTACATTACGAAATACAAGCTATACTGTTGTTCTCAAAGAATAAAGTACTTGACATCAGTTGAATGCATCGTTGGTCTCGCTGACACACCACGCTGTGAACTAGCTTTTTTTGAAATGTTATTGGTCGGTGGGGTCAGACAGCTTGCCACTTTGTGTCCGGCATTGTTTGACCATGATGAGAATTATATGTAGATAGACTAGATGAAAGAAGGTCAAAGAGCAAGTAGCAATAATACATAAGAGAATTAAATGTAACTTGGAAACACACCATAGATAATCATGTACAGCTTAATACAACATTAAGATAAAACACTTCTCTTATTCCGTATGCAAGATTAAACAGCATATAATTTTAGTTCTTTCAGTCCGTAATTCGGAATTAGAATGGGTTGCTTGAGCAAACTAGGATAACTGGCACTCTCTTAACATTTAAATTATTTAAAAACAAGCAAAACTAGACTTAACAACCAAAAATTAGCGTTTGGACGCATAATCATCTGTATAGATGAAGCATCTGTAACAGATAAGATAATTTTTCCGGTTTTTAGTGACATTACGTATGTTTTTTTCGCTTCTAGTTTCCGTTTCTACGCAACAACTTGTGAAATTTTAACAAAATATAACAAATATCTAATCTAATCTCAAATCGCAATAAATAACAAAAAATGTAACGTCACTAAATGAGCTATATGTGCAAGATGCTCGTACAAGCAAGTAAAACAAAAAATATCATAAATGTACATTGTTGTTAAGCCTTCTGATCTTTTAACATTCAAAATTGGTCTTATTTTAATTGATATTCTATATATATATACATGCAGAGGCGTCACTAGGGTTGGCGATACCTGGGGCGGTAGCTCATAGAGTCATCCCCTTACGATTTAACCCGTAGAACTCTTTCGAGTTTTCCAATGCAAAAAGAAGCTAATATACATTTTTGTGTCATCGCCCTGATGGTTTCACTCGGGGCTGCCCGCCCTGACCGCACCCCCCTCGTAATGCCACTGTGTACTCAACAACTTCCCAAGTTTACTTCGCTCTACCTACACGGGATGTTGGAGAATTAGTGATGTGATAGTGAATTACTGAGTCAGGGTATTGATCTTTTATTAATATAGATTGTTATAAGTATTTTTTCTTTCTAATTTCTAGTTTTCAGTCTCGAGGAAATGTTCGACAAAACAACTGTTGGAAATGGAGATAGTTTCTCAATTACTTGTGATGTTGATCGTATTAGTTCTGGCAAAAATTGCAGTAAATTTTTAGAATATATAGGGATAAGTCAGATGCATGCGAATGGTACAGAAGAAATCATTGCAATATATTCACGGTTTTTGCCAAACAAAGTAAGAATTATTTTTTTATAATTTATATTTTAGGAAAGTATTTTAGATAATATTTGAATATTAAAATCTATCTGTGGGCGCGGTGGTCAAAGTGTTAGTGCGCTGCGGTACAAAAACAATTCTAAAATAAAAATAAAAATCGGTCACGGGTTCAAACCCCGGTTCTGGCACCACTACGGGTAGATGATGCTCGTTAAAACCTTGGCTGGTAGTTCATCTAGGAGAAGGAAACTCCGAATACAAATCCTCCGCTGCCTTGCGGCTATACCTGCCTTGCGGGAAAGGCTAAGGGAGTAAACCCTGAAAGAAAATCAGGAATTGGAGCACCTACAGGCGGTCTATACATAAGACTTATGTACATACCGGCAGCTCCTGCGACGCCAATGGCAGCCAAGCTGCATCGACGCAAGTCGTTCCCTTGGTTACACCATTGACGTGGAGAGGGGGGATATGCTGTATGGGCAGCAGCTAATTCTCCATAATACCCGCCCAGGCTTGCATCACCTCTGGAGAGGACACTCCAGCGTCGCCGCAAGGTGTCGACAAAACACGGGAAGCAGCAGTTACCGGTTATAAGCCAAAGCTCAATTGACGTAGAGCTAGGCGCCAGGGGCTGCTTCCGACGGTGGGAGAGACTACCAATGTCTCACTGGACAGCTACCGCCCGCCTCAAACTGGGCAGCCCCCAGTCAAATAGGTGCTATCCCGTCATGGCCTGCCTTCTCCACTGGGTGCGTGGAGATTAGAGTACCACTCAACAAGTGGGCCACTAAGCCCTGCACCAAGAAATACAAAAAAGAAAAAGAAGACCCCAGCTCTTCGAATCGCTAGCTGGAACGTGAGGACTATGTGTCCCGGCATCACTGATGATCTGCAGTCCATAAACGACACACGGAAGACAGGAATAATCGATAGAGAACTTAAAAGGCTAAAGATTGACATAGCATGCCTTCAGGAGACCAGGCTCCCAGACAACGGTTCACTCAAAGAGGCCAATTACACCTTCTTCTGGCAAGGCAGACCGAAAGACGAACCTAGACAGCATGGTGTGGGTTTCGCTGTTAAAAACACTCTTCTACCATCCATTGAACCACCGTCATCAGGCACGGAGAGGATCCTCACTCTAAGACTCAGAACAACTGCGGGCCCAGCAAACATTCTTAGTGTGTATGCCCCAACACTCTATTCAACTCCGGAAGAGAAGGACCAGTTCTATGGAGCGTTAGACCAGGCAATAGCCGGCATCCACAAAGACGAGGCAATCTATCTCCTAGGAGATTTCAATGCTAGAGTGGGGAGCGACCACGAAGCCTGGCCCACCTGCCTTGGACTATTTGGAAGAGGAAAGTTAAATGAAAATGGACAAAGGCTTCTGGAATTGTGCTGCTCACGAGGCTTGTGTGTGACCAACACTTTCTTCAAGTGCAAGGATATACATCAAGTATCTTGGAGACACCCTCGATCCCACCAATGGCACCAGCTGGACCTCATTATCACCAGGCGTGCACAACTAGCTAGCGTCCTACTCACTCGCAGCTATCACAGTGCCGACTGTGACACGGATCATTCCCTTGTCGCCAGCAAAGTACGAATAATGAGGAAAAACTCGTACCACACAAAGAAAAAGGGAAGTCCACGCATCAATACCTCCTGCATGAAAGACCCTGCGATAGCGCAGCTGTTCAAAGACAAGGTGAAGGAAAGTCTCTCAAAGATGTCCCCATGCGTCACCATTGACTCCAAATGGACGCAACTGAGAGACACAATCTATACATCCGCAATACAAGCCTTTGGCAAAAAATCTCACAAAAACACGGACTGGTTTGATGAACATTGGGACGAGATGAAACCCGTCACTGAAGCAAAAAGGAAAGCTCTTATGGCTTACAAGGAAAAGCCTACACCTGACAATTTGCATGCTTTAAAAACAGCTAAGTCACTTGCCCAAAAGGTTGCACGTAAATGTGTCAATACCTACTGGCTTAAGCTCTGTTCCAGTATACAATCAGCTGCAGACATGGGCAATGCAAAAGTCATGTACGAAAACATCAAAAAGGCAACGGGCCCCTGGACGTCAAAAGCTGCTCCCCTAAAGTCCAAAAATGGAGAAATTATTCAAGACCAGGCAGCACAGCTAAAACGGTGGGTTGAGCATTATCTGGAATTGTATTCAACAGTTACCACAGTCTCCAGCACCGCTCTAGATGACATCCCAGATATGCCACTCATGGAAGAACTTGATGTCGTGCCCACACAGGAAGAGCTGAGCAAAGCAATTGACAGTCTAGCTTGTGGAAAAGCGCCTGGGAATGATGGAATACCACCAGAGGTTCTAAAGAGTGGCAAGACAGCTTTACTCCAACCATTGCACGAGATTCTGTCCCTCTGCTGGGAACAGGGCTACATCCCCCAAGACCTAAAGGATGCAAATATAGTGACACTATATAAAAACAAAGGTGATAGGAGTGATTGCAATAATTATCGCGGCATTTCACTCCTTAGTATTGTAGGAAAGACCTTTGCCCGCGTTATACTAAAACGTTTACAAAGCCTAGCATCCCGCGTCTATCCAGAATCTCAGTGTGGTTTCCGGTCCGGTCGGTCTACCATAGACATGGTGTTCTCCATACGACAGCTCCAGGAAAAATGCAGAGAGCAGCAGATGCCACTATACATTGCATTTGTGGACCTTACAAAAGCCTTCGACTTAGTCAGTCGCAACGGGCTATTCCAAATACTGGCAAAAATTGGATGTCCCCCTCACCTACTTGCCATCATCAGACAGTTCCATGAAAATATGCTTGGCACAGTACAGTTCGATGGAGCTAAGTCAGAGGCCTTCCCTGTCAGCAGCGGAGTTAAACAAGGTTGTGTACTCGCACCAACACTCTTCGCAATATTCTTCTCTGTACTTCTTCGATACGCATTCAAGGATAGCAGTGAGGGAATCTGGTTACATACCAGAGCTGATGGAGGACTTTTCAACACTGCCCGCCTCCGAGCCAAGACCAAAACGACGGATGTCCTAATTCGAGAGCTACTATTTGCGGATGATGCGGCACTAACAGCACATACAGAATCTGGTTTGCAACAACTCGTGTCAAGCTTCTCCAATGCCTGCAAAGAATTTGGTCTGCAAATCAGCTTGAAAAAGACAAACATCATGGCCCAAGACACTCGACCTCCTCCTACCATAAATATCGATAATGAAAACTTGGAGGTTGTGGACAGCTTCACCTACTTGGGATCCAAGGTCTCCAATACACTGTCCATTGAAGAAGAAATAAACAGCAGAATTGGCAAGGCAGCCGCAACAATGGCTAAACTAAATAAGCGGGTCTGGCAAAACACCAAGCTAACGGAGAAAACCAAACTGTGCGTCTATCGAGCCTGTGTCATCAGTACACTACTATATGGGAGCGAGACATGGACCACTTATACATCACAAGAGCGTAAGCTTAACAGCTTCCATTTGAGATGCTTGCGCCACATCCTTGGTATTAAATGGCAAGAAAAAGTGCCTAATAGTGAGGTACTAACGCGTGCCAATACCCAAAGCATGTTCTCAATTCTTAGTGAAAGACGCCTGAGGTGGCTAGGACATGTCAAAAGAATGAGCCCCGGCCGCATCCCGAAGGATCTCCTATATTGTGAACTTGCTTCAGGAAAGAGGAAAACAGGTCGCCCACGCTTGCGATTTAAAGATGTCTGTCAAAGGGACATGAAAGCAGCCAAAATACATACAAGTGACTGGGAGTGTAAGGCAGAAGACCGATCTACGTGGCGCACAGTTGTCAAAGAGGGCATCATAGTAGCCGAGGAGCGAAGAATGGAGGAGGCTGCAGACAGAAAAGCTAGGAGAAAGGCCAAAACATTTGGAAGCACAGAACTCGTGTGTAAAAACTGTGGCAAAGACTGTCACTCAAGGATAGGACTGCACAGTCACTCGAGGAAATGCAACCCAACCCAACGGTGATGCACCATCGTCTCGCGAGACGGAAGGATGCCGGATTATTATAAATTAAAATATTTGTGAATTATAAACCATAAAGAATGTTCGTATATTGAAGACGTTTTTTTAAGAAAAGTAAATAAATTCCACTGAAAATTGATAGGCTCGTTGGTTTATGAAAACTATTCTACTGATAATATTACATTACGTCTGAATATTTTGGAAGGGCTTGTTTTGCCTCTACCTGACTCGGAGTACTCGTACGAGCATGGAGCTGGTCATGACGCGAAACCAACAAATTCCTTGCGGCCAATTCAAAAGTCTGAACGGTTAGATTCTAGCAATGTAATATATGATTACAATAGCTGAACGGATCTTAGAAAAGCTCTGAACTTTTGAAGCCATTCTTCAAAATAATCAAATCAATTTTATATTTAAACACAATCATTATTTTTTTAAATAATACAGATAGATCATCGGAATAAAAGGTGGGAGATCGAGACTAAAGGCACAAACTGGAGAAATGCAACGGAAATGCAGCTGAAAATAACGCTGAAAAACGCTACATGCAGCGATGCTCGGGAATATAAATGTGCTATTCGTGATATTTACATATTATGCACCCAAACAGCCAAAATCAAGAAGAGCCGTAAGTCTTTTAAAATTAAGAATTTGCGTAACCTTTCATTTTTCTCTCTTTTTCAACTATTTAAAAAAATGGTAATGTTTCAAAATTGACAGTTCTCAAATTAATTGCAAATGTATCTCTTTCCCACGTAGTTGATTTAAACTATACATGTCCTAAATTTGTTGTGCTTATAAGTCCTCTCAGTGACTCTAAAATTGACATTGCCCACAAAATAAAATTTCGTGCGTCTTCTAACCGCGATTTTGATTTATCAATAGCTCAGATATTTGGCCGTGGGGTACATTTGAAATAGTCGAAAACTTTTAACTTTCAACAAGAAATTACACTAAAAATAAACTAAAGAATACTTCCAGACTTCTGTTGCCGTATCTACCCTCATTTGGTATTTGTCAAAGGGTTGGAATGGATTAAGGACGATTAAGGTTCTTCTGTAATGCCTCTTTAAATAGCACGCGAGCCGCAAAGTAAACACAGAAGTGCCGCGGTTCCGGCAATCGTTGCATTATATATTGCAGATGTCCTAAGCTGACTATCTCATAGCTCAGCGAACCATGACTCGATAGACAACTCAAATGGCCAATATTTGCCAATCTTGAATCCATCTAGAACAATGAAAGGCAAAGCCCTAATTGACTAATTGACCGAATGACTGACCCATTCATTACTAATTCTCCAACTTCCCGTTTAACTAGAAGAATGAAACTTATGGTCTTTGTTGAGTTCAAACTTCGACATGGTAATGTGGGAACAAAATATTTAAACCATCACTCTCTGGAGGACGGGGACCAAAATTAAGTGTTTCCCTTACATGAACTCTATTAAACTTTGTTACAACTTTAGATACTGTGTAAATGGATTGATCTTGACAAGATATGTAATTAAATACTTGATGGCCCATGATAAAACATTAGAGGACTTTTAAATCATATGTTACATTATTTTTGAGCCGTTGGCCTCTATAATCTCTTTGTCATAAACGTTTAAGACTCTTTGCCCATTCGACTTCACACCATTTTTAAGAATATTGACAAAGCAATATTTCAATCATGATCTTTGGTGAAATAAACATTAGTTTTTAACTATACATCTTACACCAATCGGTCCTCGGGTCCTTGTTTTATATTATTTAAAACTCTATTAATAGTATTTTATTAATTAAAGACCATAAAACATTGGGAATTTGTTGAAGGCACACAAGCAAATATTTATGGCACAGAAAGTTTTTATAAATCTCACTCATTAGAGCAAGGTATACCATTTTTACATTATTATAATATTTAAAGTTACTTTAAACTGGTATAACAATTCTATAAGATATTAATATCCTAACATCTATTCCTTTTGTTCCGGGACCCAAAATATTTTTGTTCCTAATCTTTTAAATCTTTATTTCTCATTGGATTTTAAACAATTTAAACTAACATAAACACAAATTCCCATCAAGACCTAGATTTACATCTTCAGATCTTTTGAGATATGAATATCTTGCAACGATTTTTTCCCGAAGGGACTAAGTGTAATTTCAGTCCCAATTTGATTTTTCACGACCTCGACAAATAGTCAAAGACTCGCGATCCAGATTGAAAACAATTGGTTTTTTGAAGTTACCCTCTAGAAACGCTTGGGCTCAGGTTCCCATAATGTCAATTTGTTTCATATGATGGCCATGAAAGATTAGAAGTCTCTTGGCTACAAAGGAAGTATCTTGTTTACACTTAGTACATCAGATTTAGATGAGTCATATTTAGAAAATACAGGCCATTCAAGGAAGATCCTTGATCACACTTAGTACATCAGGTTTCGATGAGTCATATTTAGAAAGTAAAGGCCATTAAAAGTATCATGTAAAAAAGCTGAGCAGGTTTCTATAGAAAACCTATGCGCATCTGTCGACAACGCTAATCATGTTAATTTTTTTTGTATGGCAAAATCTTCGTTAAATTTAGTAGGCGGCTTTCTTCCTCTAACTAAAAGTAATAAAACAGATCAAGGTACTTATTTTGTTATTGTGACGCAAAGTTTAGTTGCCAGAATGAACTTTTCGATTGGTCTTTCTAACGCATGGTCCAAACTTACAGAACAACTTGTTACAAGTGTCTCAAAGCTACCCAAGGTGATTTTTTTCTGAAGCACACGGTTAATTGACTTATTGTCAACATTTTGACATTAAGCTGGTTAAAAACATACTCATGATTTTAAAAATCCCATTAACTGCATTTGTGCCATTCTTAAATTGTTTAAAGCTTATTTTCAATCAAATTCAAATTGACATGTAGTACCCCTTCTTCCACTTTATCTTTTCATAGCCAGCTGTTACATAGCTGAAACTACGAATGACAACAGTATGCTGAATACTAAGTCACCTAAAGGCACATCCATGGGACCAAGGAATGGGCCTAATAACCTGAAATGCCAAAAGATATGGATGTTGGTTCTCCTAGCAGCTGCCGTGATGTTTAGCAGTCACGACATCATGCAAGAAGTGGGGTAGTAGGATGTCATGGAGTTATTACGTACTATGATGTTACGTATTATGTGAGATAGCATGCCATGTCGGCTGTGGAAAGTTGTATGTCATGTAATGAGTGTTGTAGTAGAAAGTCATTTATTTAAGTGTTGGATTTTTAAACAAGCAGCGAGGTGGTAAAATGTCTTCTATTCAGCATTAGACGTATTGTAACCAGTAGAGTAGAACTATGACTTGAAGTTGTGTGCAGTAAATTTGGTTTTAGATGTGTTGGTGTATGTTGTATTGTAGCCAGTAGAGTAGAACGATGACATGAAGGGGTGTGCACTAAGTTTGGTTTTAGATGTGTTGGGGTATGTTGTATTGTACCCAGTAGAGTAGAACTATGACTTTAAGTAGTGTGCACTAAGTTTGGTTTTAGATGTGTTGGTTTATGTTGTATTGTACCCAGTAGGGTAGAACGATGACATGAAGTAGTGTGCAGTAAGTTTGGTATTAGATGTGTTGGGGTATGTTGTATTGTACCCAGTAGGGTAGAACGATGACATGAAGGGGTGTGCACTAAGTTTGGTTTTAGATGTGTTGGGGTATGTTGTATTGTACCCAGTAGAGTAGAACTATGACTTTAAGTAGTGTGCACTAAGTTTGGTTTTAGATGTGTTGGTTTATGTTGTATTGTACCCAGTAGGGTAGAACGATGACATGAAGTGGTGTGCACTAAGTTTGGTTTCACATGTGTTGGTGTATGTTGTATTGTACCTAGTAGAGTAGAACGATGACATGAAGTAATGTGCACTAAGTTTGGTTTTAGATGTGTTGGGGTATGTTGTATTGTCAACAGCTGGTAATAGGATGTAAACAGTGGGCTGGCAGGAAGCGTGGTGTAAGGATTTTATGTAAACTTTAGGTTAGTAGGATGCCATGTAAGCAGTGAGGTATTAAGATTTCATGTAAGAGTTGGGTATTAGGATGTCATATAAGCATGGGGTATGAGAATGCCATTTAAGCAGTGGGGGATTTAGATGTCATGTAGGCAGTGGGATATTAGGATGTCATGTAAGTGTGATGTATTAAAATGTCATATAAGCAGTGGGTATTAAAATTTCATGTAAGCAAAGGGGTATTTAAATGTCATGTAAGCAGTGGGGTATTAAAATGTCATTTAAGCAGTTGGTTGTAGGATGACGGGTGTAAGAATTTTGTGCAAGCTGTACTTGAGTAGGATGTCTTGTAAGCAGTGAGATATTAGAATTTCTTATAAGCAGCAGGATATTATGATTTCATGTATGTGTGGGGTATTAGGATGTCGTGTAAGCAGTTGGTTGTAGGGTGCCATGTTATCAGACGGGTGTAAGGATTTTATGTAAGTTGTACGAGTTTAGGATGTCATGTACGCAGTGATGCATTATGATGTCATGTAATCATTGGGGTATTATAATGTCATGTAAGCAGTTATGTATTAGGATGTCATGCAAGCATTGTTGTATAAGGATGTAATGTACGAAGTTATGTATTTGGATGTCATGTAAGCAGTGATGTATTAGGATGTCATTTATGCAGTGGGGTATTGGGATGTCATGTAAGAAGTGCGTTATTGTGATGTCATGTAAGCAGTTAGGTATTAGGATGGTATGTAAGCAGTTGCGTTTTATTATGTCATTTAAGCAGTGTGATATTAGAATGTCCTGTAAGCTTAGGGGTTTAATATGTCATGTAATCAGTGTGGTATTATGGTTTTATGTAAGCAGTGGGGTATTGGGAAGATATTAAAGCAGTGATGATGTTTTAGGATCTCATTTAAGCAGTGGGGTATAATGATGTCGTGTAAGCAGTGGGGTATAATGATGTCGTGTAAGCAGTGGGGTATTCGGATGTCACGTAAAAAGTTGGATATAAAGATGTAATTTAACCAGTGATGTATTGGATTGTAATGTAAATATTGGGGTATTAATATCTCAAGTAAGCAGTGGTGTACTAGGATGTCATGTATGCAGTGATGTATTAGGATGTCATGTATGCAGTGATGTATTAGGATGTCATGTATGCAGTGATGTATTAGGATGTCATGTACACAGTGATGTATTAGGATGTCATGTTCACAGTGGTGTATTAAGATGTCATGTTCACAGTGATGTATTAGGATGTCATGTTCGAAGGGATGTATTAGGATGTCATGTACACAGTGATGTATTAGGATGTCATGTTCGAAGGGATGTATTAGGATGTCATGTATGCAGTGATGTATTAGGATGTCATGTTCGAAGGGATGTATTAGGATGTCATGTATGCAGTGATGTATTAGGATGTCATGTACACAGTGATGTATTAGGATGTCATGTTCACAGTGGTGTATTAGGATGTCATGTTCACAGTGGTGTATTAGGATGTAATGTTCACAGTGGTGTATTAGGATGTCATGTTCGAAGGGATGTATTAGGATGTCATGTTCGAAGGGATGTATTAGGATGTCATGTTCAGTGGTGTATTAGGATGTCATGTTCACAGTGGTGTATTAGGATGTCATGTTCACAGTGGTGTATTAGGATGTCATGTTCGCAGTCGTGTATTAGGATGTCATGTATGCAGTGATGTATTAGTATGTCATGTATGCAGTGATGTATTAGGATTTCATGTATGCAGTGATGTATTAGGATGTCATGTATGCAGTGATGTATTAGGATGTCATGTTCACAGTGGTGTGTTAGGATGTCATGTTCACAGTGGTTTATTAGGATGTCATGTTCGCAGTGATGTATTAGGATGTCATGTATGCAGTGATGTATTAGGATGTCATGTATGCAATGGTGTATTAGGATGTCATGTATGCAGTGATGTATTAGGATGTCATGTATGCAGTGATGTATTAGAATGTCATGTATGCAGTGATGTTTTAGGATGTCATGTATGCAGTGGTGTATTAGGATGTCATGTATGCAGTGATGTATTAGGATGTCATGTTCACAAAGATGTATTAGGATGTCATGTTCACAGTGGTGTATTAGGATGTCATGTTCACAGTGGTGTATTAGGATGTCATGTATGCAGTGATGTATTAGGATGTCATGTATGCAGTGATGTATTAGGATGTCATGTTCACAGTGATGTATTAGGATGTCATGTATGCAGTGATGTATTAGGATTTGATGTACACAGTGATATATTAGGATGTCATGTTCGAAGGGACGTATTAGGATGTCATGTTCACAGTGATGTATTAGGATGTCACGTAACCATTGATACATAGGAATGCAATGTGTAGGAAGTTTTTTTAGCAGCGTCTTATTGGAACGCCATGAAATCAATTAATCATTATTAATAGTAGCATGTGATTTATGCTAAGTGCATCACGACATTATTTCTGTCTGGGGCAGTATAATGTCATGTCTACAATGAGATAGAAAATGTCATGTAATAAGCTCGTAGTAAGATGTCATTCGTGATGTGTTTAATAGATGTCGTTACATCAGTGACGTATTTAAATGGTATTTCAGCTATGACGTCCAAGAATCATTAACTGGCCCTGAGATTGTGACGCTCTGCAGTAAATTTAGCAAATTTAATTCGAGAATTCTCCCCATTAAAAAAAAACCATTGATGAACAATTTTAACAACATTTTTATGCTGAAAAGAAGTGCTATACGCAAGAAAAACTCGTCCCACAGTATGTTTTAAATATGTAACATACTAAAAATACTTTGATTTAAATATATACAAATTTTCGAATATCGATTTAAATCAGTTAAATTAATTTTATTTCTTTAATTTTTAAAACCCTTTTTCCACGTTATTTGGTACATTTCATTTTGAAACTTACACTAAGAAAACAATAGAACATAATCAGACAATAGAAATGTCGGTAAAAATAACACAATAAGTTGTCTTATTAGAAGACTTGATTGTCTGTGGAGGAAGACTCTCACAGTGATCTAATGTCTTGATTCTAACATTTCACCTGGCAATGTTTAGTAATGTTTACAATAAATATTTTATTAAAAAAATAATTTAAAAATACTAATTTTCGACCCCATGACTATGATGCAATTATTTAAAGGTTCAGTTTTAGGAAAATTGAGTAGATCTATATATCTATCTATGTTTCGAAAAATATTTTATTTTTAAACAAAAGCATGACTTTGAAAATGGAAGTTATTTTAGAAACTGCGTGTGTAGTCAAACAAATTTTTTTTTTTTTGTCCCATAACCTCTTTTTATCGAGGTCGTTGAGGATTCTAACGTTTCCATTAGAATATTCTCGGGCTTTAATAGACACTGGCGGCGCCCATCCCTCTCCAGGTCAGCGGAGGACTTTCTAAGCGTTAGTCATTGCACAGCATTTTTATGGTGGCTTTTCGTGGGCTTGAACCCACGCCCCTCAGCCTGTGAGGCTAGCGCACTATTGACTTTGCTACCCAGCCGCCAAACAATACACCAAGAAAATACTTTTTTTTTTTGAAGTAACAAAATTTTGTATTCAGTCTACATTTATTATTAACTAATACATTTTTGCTTTATAGTTTTGTAACAAATAAAACTAGTAAAAATGTAATGCTTTATAAAAAAATTCCAATTTTTAAAGTATGTGTTTAAAACAATGAAGGGAAATCTATTTTTTAGGCTTAAATCACATTTTCGGGTAGAAAGTAAATAAACCTCACGTTATTTAAAATAATGTCTTTGTACTTTTTTAAGGTGCCTACATTTTTTCCTTTTATATTATTAATTATTGTGTTCTTTTCAAAGTCATTTTTGTGTCTTGCAGTGAGTAATTTTTATGCAAACGGGAAGAAAACAAATAAAGAAACGTACAAAAAAGTAACATTAATCAGTACTATAGCCTTTAATTCGTGTCACTAATGAGATCGAAGTATTGTAATAGGATGACCGCTTCTGACGCCATCTTAATGTAACGGTGTGCTCCGTTTCTCACTTTCACGTATTTTGAGTTCTCTAGTGGACTTGTCAAACAATCTCCTCTCTCACACAATAATTCAGTGCATCCATTGAAGTCAAGAATTAAACTCTTTGATAACAAAACATCTAATATCTATATACAGGTATGTCACAATGTACGAGTGTAATCTCTAGAATTCAAATAGTTTTAATATCTCTTTCTCTCTCAACTTCTCATCTCTAGCACTCGCTCGAGTCATGTCTGTGTTCCCCTTCAGTGACCACACAATCCTGTCCTCTGACATTGGCCTTCATTTTGACCATTACACACAACCGCATTCCTTTCATCCACATGTCTCACGTGACAAGTTTCTAAGTCACGAAACAAAATCTCACGTATCTCCCCCACAAATACTTTTTCCATTGAGAGCTTATTTTAAACAATCACCAGGAGAGAAATTGATTTGAAATAAAGTCTTCGTTGGAGTGTTTGTGTCAGTCTGGAGAAAAGGCTTATCCTAGAGTATGGGACTCTTGGACCACATGGGACGAATGTTGTGTTTGCTCTGACTACCAAATCGTTTGCCCCACCCAAACTCTCTCCTTTCCTATATAAGCTGAAACTACTCTCTTTCTACTTTACTTTCATTGACTCATTATTATTTTTTATTTTTTCTATCTGTTTTATGTGTGTATTGTGTGTATTGTTTGTTCGTTGAGGAAGGTTCTTTGCCGAAACGTTCGCTGGTTTGTAAAGTCCTGTCAGGTTAACTCATAACGTTTTTACTTCTTTTCCATTTATTTAAAAATGATCTCCCTTAAAGACACCTGAATTGTCGAATGAGAAGATGTAATTTACTAGTCAGGATGCAACAAGTAGAGACCAAGTACTGTAGAGACCAAGTACTGTAGACACCAAGTACTGTAGACACAAAGTACTGTAGACACCAAGTACTGTAGAGACCAAGTACTGTAGAGACCAAGTACTGTAGCGACAAAGTACTGTAGACACCAAGTACTGTAGACACACAATACTGTATAGACCAAGTACTGTAGAGACCAAGTACTGTAGACACCAAGTACTGTAGACACGAAGTACTGTAGACACCAAGTACTGTAGACACCAAGTACTGTAGAGACCAAGTACTGTAGAGACCAAGTACTGTAGCGACAAAGTACTGTAGAAAACCAAGTACTGTAGACACAAAATACTGTATAGACCAAGTACTGTAGACACCAAGTACTGTAGAGACCAAGTACTGCAGAGACCAAGTACTGTAGACACCAAGTACTGTAGACACCAAGTACTGTAGACACAAAATACTGTATAGACCAAGTACTGTAGACACCAAGTACTGTAGACACCAAGTACTGTAAACACCAAGTACTGTAGAGACCAAGTACTGTAGACACCAAGTACTGTAGACACCAAGTACTGTAGACAACAAGTACTGTAGACACCAAGTACTGTAGACACCAAGTACTGAATGAGACCAAGTACTGTAGAGACCAAGTACTGTAGAGACCAAGTACTGAATGAGACCAAGTACTGTAGAGACCAAGTAGTGAATGAGACCAAGTACTGTAGAGACCAAGTACTGAATGAGACCAAGTACTGAATGAGACCAAGTACTGAATGAGACCAAGTACTGTAGAGACCAAGTACTGTAGAGACCAAGTACTGTAGAGACCAAGTACTGAATGAGACCAAGTATTGTAGAGACCAAGTACTGAATGAGACCAAGTACTGTAGAGACCAAGTACTGTAGACACCAAGTACTGTAGAGACCAAGTACTGTAGACACCAAGTACTGTAGATGCCAAGTACTGTAGACGCCAAGTACTGTAGACACCAAGTACTGTAGACACCAAGTACTGTAGACACCAAGTACTGTAGAGACCAAGTACTGTAGACACCAAGTACTGTAGACACCAAGTACTGTAGAGACCAAGTACTGTAGAGACCAAGTACTGTAGAGACCAAGTACTGAATGAGACCAAGTTCTGTAGAGACCAAGTACTGTAGACACCAAGTACTGCAGACACCAAGTACTGTAGAGACCAAGTACTGTAGAGACCAAGTACTGTAGAGACCAAGTACTGTAGACACCAAGTACTGTAGACACCAAGTACTGTAGAGACCAAGTACTGTAGAGACCAAGTACTGTAGAGACCAAGTACTGAATGAGACCAAGTACTGTAGAGACCAAGTACTGAATGAGACCAAGTACTGTAGACACCAAGTACTGAATGAGACCAAGTACTGTAGACACCAAGTACTGTAGACACCAAGTACTGTAGACACCAAGTACTGAATGAGACCAAGTACTGTAGACACCAAGTACTGTAGACACCAAGTACTGTAGAGACCAAGTACTGAATGAGACCAAGTACTGTGTGATTTATTATTGAAAAAATGGAGTGTCTCGGACTTGTCATCATTCAGGTTAGGTAGCATCTTAGTTTGATAGTTTTTGTTATATCTGTAAACATTTGTGTTATAAAGTCTTAGATTTTGTAATAACTTCATAGACATGGGGATTCCATGATAGTTTCTCGTTTATTATAACTCCTAAGTATTTTGCATCTTTAGTTTGGGTTATTTCTTTTCAATGAATGAAATATTTTGAATTTATTGGAAAGGGGGGTGGTCTTAAGATTAATCACAAGGAGAGAAAAAATACTTTACTGGGATATTTTACTTGAATTAGCTTGTGGGACAGAGTACTAATTTAATCAAGAGCTTTAGAGGCTAAAATTGAACTTAGTGTAATTAAGCCAAACAACAGCGATCAGTTGCATGAGTTTAAAGGGTAATAAAGGTTAGGTCAGTGTAGCACATATGGAATGAATCAGTTGTAAGAGTTTAAAGGTTAAAGGTTAGGTCATTGTACCATATATGGAAGAGATCAGATGCATAAGTTAATAGATTATATTTTATCTTAGTGTAAAATGTAAGTTTTTAAAAATTAATTAACCACAATAAATCTAAAGGTAAAAATTGTTTTCATTATTTTCTAATTACGTTCAACTATGAAAAAAAAGCATTTAAATTGAAACGAAAATTTAAGAAATTGAGAAACGCATCATCTGTATCTCTCCTGTTCTTGCCTGACCAATCAATGATGATTAGTACGACCAATGACCTAGAAACTCTGCCAGCTCGGGCACTATCCCGACACGCAATGGTTGGTACCATCCTATGACTTGGGCACCTCAATGACTTTAAATTATCAGTTGTTTGGACACTAGATATAATATACAACCAATCACCTTACTTAATTTCTCATTTATTTACATCATGTCAAAAAAATAAAAATGCGTTTTTTTTTTGCGTATTTATTTATTTGATCAGTCGTTTACCGTAATGATATTTTAAAAAAATTATTTATGGCTAGTCTTAGGTTGCAGGGAAAGTTGCGTACTGGTTTGTTTCAGTGAAACTTTTTCATTCCTCCAGTGTTGTGTCTCTACCTTTGACATTTTTTGTAAGCACAATTTTAAAACTTTTACTCCTAGTGCAAGGTGGTTTTCTCCTTCTCGTGCGTCCTGTTGCACGTCTGATTGATGTGTTCGATTTTTTTCAGAAGGAGCTATGATTATTTGAAGTATAACAAGGCTTATTTTAGAATTAAAATAGTACACTTGTAAAAAAATAATAATGGAAACAAAAAGCTATCTATATTTTTTTACAATGATTTGACTCCTTGATTGTGACGCCAGTCAGCTGTCCCATCCCTGCACAGGTCAAACATTGTCAACGATTTTTCCCACCACCCACCCCACAAACTGTATTGGAAAGTTTCTGGATAACACTTAATGATTGGTAGAGTATTTAAAAACAAAACCAGATTTCAATTAAAAGTTTGAAAAATGTAATATACTTAAAAAGGTAGACACACAATTATATTTCGCATATTATTATTTTGAAACTAATTCAAATAATTAATTACAATGAATTAAAAAGCAGAAATAATTTTTTTTAATACAAAAAATATTTGCAAATTAAAAATTGGTTTTTTTTTCGTTTTTTTTTCGGTGGAAGGGAGGGGGCACAATGTCCAACTGCTCAAAATTTCGTGGACAGTTTCTGTTATAAATTTCATTTTTGAATTTTTGAAAATATAACTTTCAAACTTAAAATTTTATTGTTTTAAATTTGTATTTTTTTTACGCTTTATACTTATTAATAAAGATTACATTTTTGGAAAATTAAAGGTAAATAATAAGCAAAAGTTATTGTCACAGTTCATTCAGATAAAGAATCCACTTTCAGTCAGTGATACCTTATATCGTATTGTCTCTATCTTCAAGTTCCATGGAAACAGTTTCTTGTAAAGCTGGGGGAAAAAATTCCTTATTAAAATCCATAATGAAATTTATTTTTAATACCTTGTCCTTATTTTAATAATAATTTTAAATTTAAATTTATATTCAATTTATTCCAAACAGATTTTTCAAAATAAAGACTTGTCATATATAAACTATAGCTGAGACAGCCGTGAAAGAGAATAATTTATGATTTAATTTTATAAAAGATTGTGGCACAAAACAAATTTAATTTGTTAGCTTTCAAAAGCCGATTGTGTTTACATCCTGCACAAATCAAATAATGCGACTTTGCAACTCAAATATACCTCCGCCTACCCCACCCTGAGTATGATGTGTGATTTAAAGATTGTGATGAGCATGAGAATGTCTTCGCGTGTGCATATAGATTGTAAGATGAGGTCTTAATACGTTTTCTGATATATGATTTGTTTGCAAGACATGGTCTGATGTAAAGTTGTGTTGTAAGAAGGTGTTTGAAATAAAGTTGTGTTGTAAGAAGGTGTTTGATATAAAGTTGTGTCGTAAGACGGTGTTTGATGTAAAGTTGTGTTGTAAGAAGATGTTTGATATAAAGTTGTGTTGTAAGAAGATGTTTGATATAAAGTTGTGTTGTAAGAAGATGTTTGATATAAATTTGTGTTGTAAGAAGCTGTTTGATATAAAGTTGTGTCGTAAGACGGTGTTTGATGTAAAGTTGTGTTGTAAGAAGATGTTTGATATAAAGTTGTGTTTTAAGACGATGTTTGATATAAAGTTGTGTTGTAAGAAGATGTTTGATATAAAGTTGTGTTGTAAGACGATGTTTGATATACAGTTGTGTTGTAAGAAGATGTTTGTTAAAAAGTTGTGTTGTAAGAAGATGTTTGATATAAAGTTGTGTTGTATGAAGATGTTTGATATAAAGTTGTGTTGTATGAAGATGTTTGATATAAAGTTGTGTTGTAAGACGATGTTTGATATAAAGTTGTGTTGTAAGACGATGTTTGATATAAAGTTGTGTTGTAAGAAGATGTTTGTTAAAAAGTTGTGTTGTATGAAGATGTTTGATATAAAGTTGTGTTGTATGAAGATGTTTGATATAAAGTTGTGTTGTAAGAAGCTGTTTGATATAAAGTTGTGTCGTAAGACGGTGTTTGATGTAAAGTTGTGTTGTAAGAAGATGTTTGATATAATGTTGTGTTGTAAGAAGATGTTTGATATAAAGTTGGGTTGTGAGAAGATGTTTGATATAAAGTTGTGTTGTGAGAAGATGTTTGATATATAGTTTTGTTGTAAGAAGATGTTTGATATAAAGTTGTGTTGTAATATGACGATGTTTGATATAAAGTTGTGTTGTGAGAAGATGTTTGATATAAAGTTGTGTTGTGAGAAGATGTTTGATATAAAGTTTTGTTGTAAGAAGATGTTTGATATAAAGTTGTGTTGTAATAAGACGATGTTTGATATAAAGTTGTGTCGTAAGAAGCTGTTTGATATAAATTTGTGTCGTAAGACGGTGTTTGATGTAAAGTAGTGTTGTAAGAAGATGTTTGATATAAAGTTGTATTAATTGTAATAGTTGTCTGATATGAAGAAAGTTACAAGACATCTTTTCAGATATTATGACATCTACATGATAAGTTGCAAGTCAATTTCTGATAAATTTGGGTTACAACTTTTCGTTGGAATATATTTTGCGAGACGGGGTGAATATAAAAAATTGATTTCAAGCCTCTTTCAGATGTAGAGATGTTTAGCCAGGATGTTTAGCCAGGATGTTTAGCCAGGATGTTTAGCCAGGATGTTTAGCCAGGATGTTTAGTCAGGATGTTTAGCCAGAAGTTTTCTTATATTAAGTTTCGCCATAGCTTTTTATGGATTTCAAGTTTATTAAAATGTTATTCATTAAAGACATTGACTTGTTTTTTCTTATGTTTTTGAATAGAGCAGAACATTAAGAGTAACATTGACTTTTACAGCTTAGCTCGAGTTAAGTCGATCATCGGCTCACACGTTTCAACTTCAGGTTTTTCTTAGACATGGGCTGCCAAGGCTCGGATTATGTAGACGTCAAGAACCACCGTGATAATCACAAACACCAGATTAAGGATTAAATGTCGCTCACGTGTACCGAGTGTTACGTTTTGTTTCAGACGGGCAAGGAGTCTTAAGGTCTAGCTGAAAATTGTGGTTTAAAGATGCCTGAATCTTTTGTAAGTTTTTAATGTTTTAATTATAAATATATCGATTGTTTGGTCTGTGTTAATTAACACAGATAAATGTCATTGTTTTAAAATAGGTATATACTTGAATAACATGTCAATAGTTAATTGTACAATACTTTCTCAATGAAACATTATTTTATAAATCTATCAAATATCATTTAGATAGAAATGAATTAATTAGAACAAGAAAAACTAACACAAAAAGACAAACAAACAAAAAGATAACAATAAAACATACCCCCCCCTTACACACACACCCGCACACCCAACTCATCATTTCATCATTTGTCCTTTTGGTTCCTTGTGGAACATAGAGCCTCTGTCAAAGCTCGTCACTGTGCGTACACAGTGCGTAACCGTGGTCCCTTGCCAGTCGTTTTAATTCTTCCCAGCTCTTTCCAGTTCTTCCAGCCTCATCTAACATGCTCCGTCTCCATGTACGCTTGGGTCTTCCTCGCTGGCGTTTGCCCTGGGGGTTCCAATCTAAGGCCTGCCTCACCCTGCTGTTATCTTTCCGAAGGGTGTGTCCAATCCATCCCAACTAAACAGTATTAATGTTATGATAACAGAGAAACAATTAGGTCAAAACAATTAGTTGATAATTCAAAATGTAAAGTTAAAAATTAACTCAACGACAAGCAAATTGAATGGATATGGCTAAGTTTATAAAGAGAAAGTAATTGTTTAAAATGACTTCATTAAAAATATACGTGTTACTTTTTGTGAAGTGATGATGTGAGTTCAGCTGTTTGTTAGTGTGCTGCGTGCGCTACAGCTGTTTAGATGTGCTTTGTTTAGGAGGGTTGTCACTGTCATTTGTTTAGTAGGTTTTTCCACTGTCATTTGTTTAGTAGGTTTGAAACTGTCATTTGTTTAGTAGGTTTGTAACTATCATTTGTTTAGTAGGGTTGTAACTATCATTTGTTTAGTAGGGTTGAAACTTTCATATTTTTAATTGGTGTGTCATTGTAATGTGTTCATTAAGGTTGTCAGAGTCATTTATTCACTAGAGTTGTCAATGTCCTTTGTTCATTAAGGTTGTCAATGTCATTTGTTCATTAAGGTTTTTGCTGTCATTTTTTCAGTAGTGGTCACTGTCATTTGTTCAGTAGGGTTGTCACTGTCACTTTTTCAGTGGGGTTGTCAATGTCATTTAATAATTGAGGTTATCACAGTCATTTGTTCAGTAGGGTTGTCACTGTCACTTTTTCCGTTGGGTTGTCAATGTCATTTAATCATTGAGGTTATCACTGTCATTCGTTCATTAAGGTTGTCGCTGTTATTTGTTCAGTAGAGTTATCATTGTCATTTGTTAATTAACGTTGTCACTGTCATTTTTTGCATTGAGGTTGTTACTGTCATTTGTTCAGTGGCTGCGTCAATCACATTTGTTCATAAAGGTTGTCACTGTCATTTGTTTAGTGCGGGTGTAAATTTCATTTGTTCATTAAGGTTGTCCCTTTCAATTGTTCAGTAGGGTTGGCACTGTCATTTTAGTAGGGTTCTTATTGTCATTTGTTCATTAGGGTTGTTACTGTCATTTGTTCAGTAGGGGTCACTGTCATTTGTTCAGTAGGGTTGTCGCTGTATTTTTCTCAGTAGGGTTGTCACTGTATTTTTCTCAGTAGGGTTGTCACTGTAATTTATTGAGTAGGTTTGTCACTGTCATTTATTCATTAGGGTTTTGACTGTAATTTGTTCATTAGGGTTATAACTGTCATTTGATGATTAAGGGTGTCACTGTCATTTGTTCATTGAGGGTGTCACTGTCATTTGTTCAATAGGGTTCTTACTGTCATTAGTTTATTAGTGTTGCTACATCCATTTCCTAATTAGGATTGTTACATTTATTTGTTCATTAGGGTTATTACTGTCATTTCCGCCATAGGGGTGTCCTTGTCTTTTGTTCAGTAGGGTTGTGACTGTCATGTGTTCATCAGGGTTGTCACTGTAATATTCCTAAAGGAGTTGTCACTGTAATTTTCTCAGTAGGGTTGTAACTGTAGTTTATTTAGTAGGGTTGTCGCTATAATTATCTCAGATGGAGTGTCACTGTCATTTGTTAATTATGGATGTGTCTGTCATTTGTTTATTAAGAGTGTCACTTTCATTTGTTCAGTAGTATTCTTACTGTCATTTTTTCATTAGGATTGTTTCGGTCATTTGTTAATTAGAGTTGTTTCTGTCATTTGTTAATTAGAGTTGTTTCTGTCATTTGTTAATTAGTGTTGTTTCTGTCATTTGTTAATTAGAGTTGTTTCTGTCATTTGTTAATTAGTGTTGTTTCTGTCATTTGTTAATTAGACTTGTTTCTGTCATTTGTGAATTAGATTTGTTTCTGTCATTTGTTCATTAAGGATTTTACTGTCTTTGTTCATTATGGTTGTTAAAGTCATTTGTTTATTAGGGTTATTACTGTCATTTGTTCATTAGGATTGTTACTGTCATTTGTTCATTCGTTTCTTTACTGTCATTTGTTAATTAGGGTTGTTACTGTCATTTGTTCTTTAGGGTTGTTAGTGTCATTTGTTCAATAGTGTTGTTGTTGTCATTTGTTCAATAGGCATGTCCCTGTAATTTGTTCAGAAAGGTTGTTACTGTCGTTTTTTTCATTAGTGTTGTTACTGTCATTTGTTTATTAGTGTTGTTAATGTCATTTGTTTGTAATTTTTTCACTATTATTTATTCAGTAGGCATGTCACTGTCATTTGTTCATTAGTGTTGTTACTGTCATTTGTTCATTAGTGTTGTTACTGTCATTTGTTCATTAGTGTTGTTACTGTCTATTGTTAATTAGGATTGTTACTGTCATTAGTTCAGTAGGTTTGTCACTGTCATTTGTTCAGTAGGTTTGTCACTGTCATTTGTTCAGTAGGGGTGTACCTATTATTTTTTCAGTAGGGGTCATTTTCATTTGTTCAGTGGGTATGTCAATATCATTTTTTCATTAAGGTTGTCACTGTCATTTTTTCAGTGGGGTTGTCAAAGTCATTTGTTCATTAAGGTTGTCACTGTCATTTGTTCTGTAGGGGTCACTGTCATTTGTTCTGTAGGGGTCACTGTCATTTGTTCAGTAAGGTTGTTACTGTCATTTGTTAAGTCGGGTTGTCTCTCTCAATTGATCAGCAGGGGTTTTGCAATAACACGATGTAAACTTCTACCATTCTATCATCATCGTTGTAGTAAAACATCGTAGCTAAGTTAAAAAATAATGAATATTAGAAAACATTTGGCAAGGTTGTTTTTTTTATTCCCGGAACACAAAATTTCACGGGGTGGGGGGGGGGGGCTTNGGCTTAGATTTAAAATCAGTCTTATATTTCATCTTTTTTTGGGAAATGTCTCGCGCTCTCAAAGTCGAAAGTTAATTTTTTTTTCCTTTTGTTGCTGTTTTATTTCGTTTTTTTTTCAAAATTCTTTTATTATAAACCAAAAATAAGATTAAAACTACATGTGTCACTCAGACGCAATAATTTTTTTACATTTTTTAAAATTAAAAATAGCAAAAGACTTTCTTTTACCTTTGATTATTGAAATCAATAAGAAACCGATTGTAAGAAGTGTCATGTTTGGTTATTAAAGTGTACCCCAACTGACAAGCAAACATGTGACTGTCACCAACTTGAACATCCTCCAATGTAAAATGCATCTCTAGCTTTTGGTGTTCTCGGACCACAGAGATGTTTTTGTAGCGGGGATCATTTTCTCTTATTAAAAATGCCTCATCCATGGAGCTCTGGTGGACAACATAACAAATCATTTCCCACAAAATATTTCATATACATTGATTGCACAACTGAAATCGATAAAAATAGTAGAAATAATGGCCCCATGTAACTAAGATGAGCAGGTACATTTAGATTGTTATGGATTTACTTCATTTCTAAATTAAAAAACAAAATACTTGGGGCTCTCTTTATCTTTTGGAATACGTTAGAATTAGGATTATTACTCTTAGTTTACGAAGTTAACTCTCGTTCCCCATCGTATACCATTAGGAAGTTGGATCTCATTCCCCATCGTATACCATTAGGAAGTTGGATCTCATTCCCCATCGTATCCCATTAGGAAGTTGGATCTCATTCCCTTTCATATACCATTAGGAAGTTGGATCTCATTCCCCATTGAATACCATTAGGAAGTTTGATTTCATTCCCCATTGAATACCATTATGAATTTGGTCTCCTATCCAAAAGTATACCTGTAGGAAGTTGGATCTCATTCCCCATCGTATACCATTAGGAAGTTGGATCTCATTCCCCATCGTATCCCATTAGGAAGTTGGATATCATTCCCTTTCAAATACCATTAGGAAGTTGGATCTCATTCCCCATTGAATACCATTAGGAAGTTTGATTTCATTCCCCATTGAATACCATTAGGAATTTGGTCTCCTATCCCAAAGTATACCTTTAGGAATTTGGATCAAATTCCCCATCGTATCCCATTAGGAAGTTGGATCTCATTCCCCTTTGAATACCATTAGGAATTTGGTCTCCTATCCCAAAGTATACCTTTAGGAATTTGGATCTCATTCCCCATCGTATCCCATTAGGAAGTTGGATCTCATTCCCCTTTGAATACCATTAGGAATTTGGTCTCCTATCCCAAAGTATACCTTTAGGAATTTGGATCTCATTCCCAATCGTATCCCATTAGGAAGTTGGATCTCATTCCCCATCGTATCCCATTAGGAAGTTGGATCTCATTCCCCTTTGAATACCATTAGGAATTTGGTCTCCTATCCCAAAGTATACCTTTAGGAAGTTGGATCAAATTCCCCATCGTATACCATTAGGAAGTTGGATCTCATTCCCCATCATATACCATTGGGAAGTTTGATCTCATTCCCCATTAAATACCATTAGGAATTTGGTCTCCTATCCCAAAGTATACCTTTAGGAAGTTGGATCAAATTCCCCATCGTATACCATTAGGAAGTTGGATCTCATTCCCCATCGTATACCATTAGGAAGTTGGATCTCATTCCCCATCATATACCTTTGGGAAGTTTGATCTCATTCCCCATTGAATACCATTAGGAATTTGGTCTCCTATCCGAAAGTATACCTTTAGGAATTTGGATCAAATTCCCCATCGTATACCATTAGGAAGTTGGATCTCATTCCCTATCGTATACCATTAGGAAGTTGGATCTCATTCCCCAAGTATACCATTAGGAAGTTGGATCTCATTCCCCAAGTATACCATTAGGAAGTTGGATCTCATTCCCCATCGTATACCATTAGGAAGTTGGATCTCATTCCCCAAGTATACCATTAGGAAGTTGGATCTCATTTCCCATCTTATACCATTAGGAAGTTGGATCTCATTCCTCATCGTATACCATTAGGAATTGGTCTCTTATTCCAAAGTATACCATTAGGAAGTTGGATCTCATTCACCCATCGTAAACTATTATGAAGTTGGTCTCCTTTCTTGTCGTTTACCATTCTAAAGTTGTTCTTCTTTCCCGTCATTTCCCATTCTAAAGTTGTTCTTCTTTCCCGTCATTTACCAATCTAAAGTTGTTATTCTTTCCCGTCAATTACCATTAGGAAGTTTGTCTTCTTTCCCGTTGTATACCATTAGCAAGTTGGCCTCCTTTACCCGTCGTATACAATTAGGAGCTGGATCTAATTTTCCTCTGTATAAAATTTGGAAGTAGCATCTAGTTTCCTGTTGTATACTATTTATTATTATTGAAATCGCCCCTACTTACATGTGGTATATTTTAAATAATTTAAGGAAATGGAGAATAATTTAGGTAAAATTAATCGCAGTGTATAAATCTATTTACAGTATGCTAAACTTTTCTATTGCATATGTTTACACACAATAAACTTTCATACTAATCATACATAGGATACTAAGAAATATATATTTGTATAAAGTTTATGGAAGTCTCTATTTCACTTGCTTATTTTCGGCAAAAGTAGTCTTTGAGTAATAACATTGATTTCTACTTAAGTCAGCTAGATTCAACAATTTTATTCAACTTGGCGCCCCAACTCTGCTGTGTTAAAAGAGTAGAGTGGCATGACATCAGAGTGTTATAAGAGTAGTTTGGCATGACATCAGAGTGTTATAAGAGTAGTGTGGCATGACATCAGAGTGTTATAAGAGTAGTGTTGCATGACATCAGAGTGTTATATGAGTAGTGTTGCATGACATCAGAGTGTTATATGAGTAGTGTTGCATGACATCAGAGTGTTATATGAGTAGTGTGGCATGACATCAGAGTGTTATAAGAGTAGTGTGGCATGACATCAGAGTGTTATAAGAGTAGTGTGGCATGACATCAGAGTGTTATAAGTGTAGTGTGGCATGACATCAGAGTGTTATAAGAGTAGGATGGCATGACATCAGAGTGTTATAAGAGTAGTGTGGCATGACATCAGAGTGTTATAAGAGTAGTGTGACATGACATCAGAGTGTTATAAGAGTAGTGTGGCATGACATCAGAGTGTTATAAGAGTAGTGTGGCATGACATCAGAGTGTTATAAGAGTAGTGTGGCATGACATCAGAGTGTTAAAAGAATACTGTAAAATTACAAAAGAGTATAATGAGAGTAGTGTAGGGCAACATCAGAATTTTATGAGAGCACAGTTTAATTACATCAAATCGTCGCAAGAGCTGGAGTAGAGTATCGTTACATTAGAGAGAGTTTTATAAATTACACTGTTGCCACATAATGGTGTTGGTAGAGCAGATTTCCATTACAGCAACGTGTTACCACAGTTGTTTGTTGAGTTGTTTTCGTATGTGTAGTAAACAATAACAATAGAAACAGAGACACATAGTGCAAACTAATAAATCTTTTTTAAATACCTGCATAAAACACTTACTTTACATGACAACTGATGTTGTGAATATGTTAACTATATTTACTATAACAGCTAAGGGTGGGTCCGAACTAACATTCTGTATTTCCGTGCAAAAGGGCGGAGTGAAAAGATCAATGTGCGTAAAATTCATTTTATGGAGATGGAATGAAGCGATCCAAAAAGAAATTAAAAAAAAAAAACAAGTCTAAAAAATAAGGCCAAAAATTAAACCCTTTCAAATAGGCTAGCGTATAAATGTATCCTTTAAAATAATAGATGATTAATAATTGAACTTGAACTTGAACTGTCCCTCAACCCGACGCTGGGTCGTTGGGGCACCATTTTGAGCTGCGCACTAACTCATGCCAAGTGTCACGGTTCTGAGCTGCCTTCTGGGAATCGCTAAATGAAAGGCCGGTCCACTCTTTGGTATTGTTCTGAGCTGCCTTCTGGGAATCGCTAAATGAAAGGCCGGTCCACTCTTTGGTATTGTCCTCCGAACTCTTCCTTGGTCTGCCTCTTTTCCTTCTTCCCTGAACTGTGCCTTGCAATATCGTCTTTGGGAGACCTCCAAATCTTGACACGTGTCCGTACCATCGTAGTTTCCTCTTTTTAATTGAGGTGAGAAGGTCCTCGTAAGGGCCAATGACAGCACTTATTTATAATTATTAAATTATAAAGAAAAAATTCGATTTGAACCCAGAGCGCAGTGAGCTTCATGACTAGATGTTACACAGGTTCTAACTCTTTCTCTCTACGTTGCAAATGACGTATCTAGGATATTTGCGCCACTGAAAAAATATTTAAACAACTATAAAATTGGCGCTCCCAAACCTTTCTGTTTTATAAGATTTTACTACATTGAAACCTTGCAAACCTCATTTTGGACCCGCGCACGTTGTAACCCGAGGGACATAATTCCCTCACTACCCCGCAAATTTACGACTTGGACCAGCGCACAGTACTTAAGGGTTTATCTTTGATCTTTGTGCTGATAAAAGCGGTAGTACTTTCACATAGTCAATATAACACATCTTAGCAATGGAGAGAAAATATTCAGACATTGACATGTTTGGGGTATTCTGTAGCTAAGGATTATGGGAGTATTTTTGTGTGTGTCTCTATTGCAAATTGTTTTGTTCTGTAGTGAAATGGTTAACAGCAAATGGTATGAGATATTAATTCATGTCTATGTCAGTAGTAAACTCATACAGGGCAAAAATGATGATAATGCATTGACAATGAAACTTTTGAGACGTTCCAAAAAAAACAAACAAACTAAGAACCAGACAATCGCTTTAATGCCATCCATGCTGACGCTTGCAAATGGCACCTGAAATAGATGCAGATGAAAATTTTAATTAGGGGCAACACTGGGGGTTGCGGATGTTGCTTATTGTACAGGGGGACACAAAAGATGACACCAAGCCTTAAATTCTGTATTTTCTCCTTGTTTGGCACTAGCTGACTCGGAGGAGGTTCATTGGGTAATTAGTGAATGGGTGACACCATTAGCTACAACACTGGATGAAACTGTTAGCTACCACACTGGATGACACCATTAGCTACTACACAGGGTGACATCATTAGCTACAACAATGGATGCCACTATAAACTACCACATTTTATGACACCATTAGCTACCACAGTGGATGACACCATTATCCTCCGCACTGTATGACACTATTAACTACCACACTGGGAGACACCATTAGCTACTGCACTGGCGGACACCATTAGCTACAACACTGAATGAAACCATTAGCTACTACACTGGATGACACCATTAGCTACCACACTGGGTGACACCATAAGGTACCACACTGGGTGACACCATTAGCTAAAAAACTTGATGACACCATTAGCTACTACACTGGCTGACACCATTAGCTATAACACTGGATGACACCATGAGCTACTACTCTAGGTAACACCATTAGCTACACCACTGGATGACACCATTGGCTACTACACTGGGTGACACCATTAGCTACAACACTGGATGACACCGTTAGCCACAACACTGGGTGACACCAACCGTTATGACGCCACTTGACTCTATACAAGGACAAGTTCGTCGGATCGGAGCCTACTATGGATGCATAGGAAATATACTAATTTGAATTATCAAACTATTTTGGAAACAATACCTTAAACAAGATTGTCAAACATCGCTCTACTAGCAGTTCAGTATGAATTCAGTAACAGTTTAAATATTTCTCTAAAAAATGTCTGAGTATAAGCAGATGTTAACTGCTGTTTTTTTTTAATGAAGCAGTTTTAGTAAAATACAATATCGAGTGTTGTGTTAGTTACTGACTGTGTTTAATTTTTAGTGATTTTTTTGTTTTGGGATGTTCGCTTACAAATATACAAGACCATACCAAATACAATTTAGTATAGAGCAGTTAATACAGGACGTCAACCGATTTGGGCCTGACTTACCCCTCCCCTACCCCCCCTGTCACCCCTCGTCACAAAAACTTAGAACCCCTATAATATGACGTTTAAAAAAAAAAAGAAAAGCGCATTTTCGTATTGAAAATTAGCATGCTGCAAATAAATATTTGGTTATTTAAATATGCATTTTGTGTAAGTATACACTCTATCATCTTAACACGCGTGAAAACTCGTAAACCTTCTTTAAATAAATTGTAAGCAATCAAACTTTTAAAAGTGCTTCTTTTTTATTTTACATTAGTTACATACAAGTTTCTAAATTCGTATCGCTTTGAGCAATGAAAAGCTAGGCTCTTAAACTTAATCCTTAAGACTTTGCATCAAGACAAATACATTCAGTCCACGTCGTTTAATCTACTGAATCTAGTTGTTAGATCTTAATGAAATCTATGTAAGGCAATCTCGTGGTAAACACCATCCCTTCTCCTTGCTACAAAACTGGAGTCTTGTGTCCATTCTTCAACATTTTCCTATTCTTTGTATTATTATTATTATTATTAGTATTACAAGGGGTTGTAAGGCACCTACGCGCTCACTTTTGTTGTTGTCAAAAGCCGTAGTAACTTATCATTGTTTAATAAAAAAACAAAAATTAAACTTCCTGAAATGTTCACACATTATTTTATAATTATAAATCATCAAATGCTCTTTTTACATCGTTCCCTTTTCCAAAATTAAAATATAAGTTAAAACAATGACGTCATATAATACTTTTTACGGCGAGAAACACAACACGCTTTTTTAACTGATATGGACTGTTGAACTATTTCAAAAATAATGTTCAGTTTATAATTATTTTTAGCACATCCTTATGAAAACTAATTTAAAATAAATAGAGATAAACTAAATATGCATTAATTTAATTACGGTACATTCGATCGATCTAAACTTTTCAAATAATGCATTGTTAGGTGACACACGTCTATGTGTACAATTTCAGCTTCAAAGCATTATTGGAAGTGGGTAATTTTTTACTTTTTGTTTTTCCGCCCGCCCGATCATGACAGACAAAACGGTGAAGTTAATATAATGGTTTTAATTAAACAGCTGGTAAAAACAAACTTTTTGACTATAAATCCCTTAAACGTGAAACACAACTAAAGTATTGATGATGTTCAGTACAATATCCATCACGCGACTCACTAGCATAAAAATTTACAGACTGAAAATGACTGAATTCGCCTTGATTTAAATACGGAGATGTCGTCATAGATGGCTGGAGTGCATCGCAAGTGACCCGGTTACACATGCTTTATAGAGTATAAACTAAATATTCATTAATCTATTTACGGTAATATTTCGTATTTATCAAACAAGGATAAGATACTTTTGGCTTTTGAAAAAACCCTAGTAATAATAATAATAATTTGAAAAAATAATACATAGCGCGTTACCACTAAGCTCTCTTTGCTTGTCATAAAAATAATAACTCACCTAATTATCAATTTATTTAATGTAAAAATATTATATCCAAAGTAAAGCATATAAAGATCAGAATAAATTGACAGAAACGAATCAAAGTTTTACCTTTAATTAGAATGGCAGTTCATGTTAAATGTGGCTAAAAATGTGAGATTCTTCTTTTTCTTAAAAAATAAATTAATAATAATAATAATAAAAATCTCCAACAATTCAACTGTTATTTCCAAGAAATCTGTCTCATCGCCCATCACTGATTAAATTCTTTTATCATATCGTTTCACTTGGTATTGCAAGAGCCAGATTATTTGATCCTCATGACTGAAATATTGTGTAAGAGTTGCGGTGTTCATTATTTAGTTTAATTCAAAATTCAGAAAAAGAAGACCTATTCAGCATACGTTTTAATGTGTTTCTATGTGTGTGGGGAAGTCTCTAAACCTACATTTGTTTAGCAAGATCACTAATATACTTAAAGCTGAGTGTATTGATAAACAGCTAGTGTGCCATTTATATGGACATACCTGCTTCCTGTCATTAAGATGCTGTTGAGCGTTGAGATTAGGCAGATGTATCATAATGTGTAAACGTGGCGCAGTTATAGATTTTTAAAAACTTGATGGAAATCAAGAAAGTTATACATCATAAGGTTGCTTCAAAACTTGGATTTCTCTAGCTTTCGTCTGTCATTGGTAATAGAAATTTGGTAGTGAGTATCGCCTCGTCAAGACGACCCAATTTGCGGCTGCATACGCGCTCGTCCACTTCCGGTTATTGCTATTCTTAGTAACATTGTTTATAAAATGATGTTTATAAAATTGAAGAGTTACAAGTATTCACTGCGCCTTTCATTGAAACTCCGATTCTATATGTGCATTCAAAGAATCTCAAATCTATCACTAAACCTAACCCAAAACCCTAAAAACTATCACTAAACCTAACCCAAACCCTAATAACTATCACTAAACCTAACCCAAACCCTAAAAGCTATCACTAAACCTAACCCAAACCCTAAAAACTATCACTTAACCTAACCCAAACCCTAATAACTATCCCTTAACGTAACCCTAAAGTCTATCCCTAAGCCTAACATCAAAACAAACCATTTAAAAAAAAAATCTTATTCATAATCAAGTATTGTTTGAAAAAAAAAAATAGGCATCAATAAGAAATCGAACCCAATCCTGCGATTCAGCGTACTATCGTACTGTCAATATGACCACACAGCCACTCATCTTCCGATGAAATTTTTAACCTTATAAAAAAATATTACTAAGAATAGCAATAACCGGAAGTGAACGAGCGCGTATGCAGCCGCAAATTGGGTCGTCTTGACGAGGCGATACTCACTACCTAGAAATTTATGTGACATGGAATTTCTATTTGAAAATCACCAAGTCTTAGTGACTCTATCTATTTGATTTTATTCCTGCTGAAGTAATGCTTTTGACTGTAGCTATTAAAAAATGATTTTTTTCTAACTAAAAAAGACGTGTTGACTCATTGGCAGCAACTGAAAGTTTAATGATATTTTTTTAAAAAAGTAATTCATTTTATATTATTATTATCCACAGTTATATTCGACTGAGTGTGGTATTTTGACGAGTGGCTGGTACCCATGTTAAGCAGTTTGCACACATGCATGTGCTAATACGAATAAAATTGAGACCCATGGTATGATTTTTTAAAAATTCCGAGAAGTCCAATCTAGTGAAAATAAATAGTATAGCCTCACATATCTGTTTCTCTTTCCTACTTGAATGGCACTGCCTCGGGCCCTTTAGTGGCAGTATCAATTCATGTAAGACTATATATACTTTCAAAACAGCTGATTTGTAGTGTTCAATGATGTCCATTACCAATTTTTGTACATGTACCCCAAGGACATGCATGTTTTCTTGCATAATGGGTCATTAGTTATCGGGGGGGGGGGGAGGGGTGTGGCATTTCTATCACACGGAATGTGTTTTTTAATAGACAATGCAGTGAAGAAAACGAATGATTAACTTCCTGGCTTTGATCCAAAATTTGAACATTAGATTGAGAAAGAAATATGTAAAGTTGAAAAAAACTTTTCGCCAAAATCTTATCAATATTTTCCTAAATAAATTGTATTAAGATTTTCACAGCCACTAACAATTTTTTTAAACAAACGAAATTAATGAGTAAATGCGTCTTTCATGTCTTGTGGGAAACATTAGATTACGATTTAAGCCTTAGAAACTATATACTCGATAAAAAGAGATTGGGCAAGAATAAAGTTTCCAAATATAGAGGTGTTATCACCTCGCAGTTTTTTTTAAAAAAATCGTATTAATAATTCTAAAACAAAAAGACAGCACATAAAATATTATTTGCAGTTAAATTTAAATTCGGAATAGTTTTGTAGCCGATTGTGGTTGAGTTTATTAAGAACAATAATGAAGTCCAATTCACTGGGTAAGGATAAGCAACAAGTTCATTGTAACAATACACAGCATACACAAAGCAATTAGTCCCGTCAATCTGCACTCTCCGCTCTTCTCACTCAAACTAGACACTACTACAGACCAGAAGCAGTGTGTTACCCCCCCCCCACCACCGGTCGTGTCCCTACCCATCACGTGACTGACAACCCCGTGCTGTAATTAAGACTGCTGTTAAGTGGTCAGTTACTTTTCGTCAAATCCTCTGTCTTCGAGGGCTGGACTGCAGAGGTTAGCTCAAGCAGACGGCTACAGTTTCCCCCCAGGCCCCTGAATGCCAGCGCGCTCGCTGGTGCCAATAATAAATTAGGTGTGTGAACTATTTATCATTTGTATGAAATGGAAACATGATATACACTATTCACTATAGTATAGTGAAATGCAATTCTATGATCTAACATTAGTGAAAAAGGAATAAAGCATTTAATTGTAAACGAAAAATTTAATGTCAATGACTTGATCCCGCTAGGTTGTCGCTTAGTCGTTGACCATGTGGTAAATCATAGTGTTTCTGAATTCTCATCCAGTGACGTCGGCGCTCTGCTGTACACGACTGGCGATACGGGCTGACCTGCGTGGTACCCTGGCGGTAGGTCCAGCCCTGCGTCGGGATGAGAGTTTCTGCGTCGCCCTGTACAGACGATATCATCATCGTCATCTTCGCTCTCTGATATATTTGGCGGAACAATCTCTGCCTCTGGAACTAGATCCCACAGAGGTGAGGTGCCTAAGCCAAGAGCAGATCCTTTCTGTTCGCCGTTTTCTCTTCACCTCCGGCCAGCGGTAGTAATTTGTACACTTGTTTGTCCGGTATGCGGGAAGTGACACAGTATAAAGCTGGGTGCCAGTAATCTTTCCCTTGACCCGGATGACGCATATAAACAATGTTCCTTACATATAGCGGGCGTTGACTCGCGTGCTTGTAAGGCTGGTATGTGTGGGTTAAGGTCAGGTCTGTTGGACTATCGTACCAGTGACACACTGATCGTGAGTGGTCAGGTTTGGTTTGGTCCGTGACTGTGGTCCCTGTGGCCACTCTGTCCTTTAGTATCAGCGGGTCATAATTTCTCCAAAAGTATAAGGGAAAAGAGTAAACAGGGTAAGGGTTAGACTGACATGATGTAATAAAAAAAACAGCAAACATTGCGGCAAAGAGCCTTTTTCAACGGACATACAATACACACACACACACAAAACGAATTTAAAAATAAACTCTTTGGATTTCACCGCAGCTAAGTTCTTTACTATTAGCTGTAATAGTTTATCTGGGGTGTTGATCTCATCAGGCGTACGATTCAGTACATCTAGACGACCACGTCCCTCTAATGCTCCCAGTTTCTATGTCACGGCTACAGTTGTGGGCGTGGACTGAATTGTAAAAGTAAAATGAGTCGAACCTCCTTTACGAATTGCTCTGCCCCGCTGTCTCCCGTGAACCTCGGCAGCGTCCGCAGACGAGTAAATTGCACTTGCTCTGCTTGTTACTCCATACTCTATTTATTTTTTAAATACAAATGTTAATGCTTTACAAACACAAGAGTATTATCTTCCATGCTATTTTTAACTTGTAACCATCAGTGTGATAAAAAATGAAACATTCGAAAACATGGTGTCATCCCCTGACGACGTAACCCATTGAACTCCTCCAAGTTTTCCAGAGCGAAATAATGGGAAGATAGATAATTTTACATTTTGGTGTAACCCCTTGTGATGGTGTCACCTGGTGCAGTACGCACTTTTACACCCCCTGGTAAAGCCACTTCTGAGAGCTCATTAAATTAACATAGATATGCATGTTTACACAGCATTAATAAATATTAATTTTTAAAAAATAATTAAAAAGAAATTAAATACATAAATTTCACCCCCCATATCTTTTGGTGGGTTCTTTTAGGAAAAAATCTTACCCCACCCTATACCGACTGTGGTGTAGGGAGTAATGAGGTGGGGTTTGTCTCATCATGGTGTCAGGATGCCAAAGCCCAGTTGGCTTTATTTCATTTAAAATAAAAGACACAGCTTTTTCAATTCTCTCCTCGGAACCAATGTTTCTTTTCTCTGCCATCTCTCATTTGTTTTCCTGTAGTGGGGGGGGGGGGGGGAGTGCTGTATTATTATTGCATGCTACCTGATTTTTTAAAAAAATATTTAAAAAATATTTCATTATATTTCGATTTTTTTTCAAGTGAATAACACTTGTCATCTCTCTTTAGACACCATATGGTACACAGTAACATTGGAAATGTTTTTGTCAGCCCCCTGATGGTGTCCCCCAGGGAGTCCCACCACCCAGCAAATTAAAGGTTACAAATAATTATTTCAAACTGTATTTAATTTTTTATGCATAATAATATTACGATGAATTATTTTTATACACAAATTAAATTTTAAAAGTATATCTTAAATTAATCATACTGTTTAGATACAAAGGTGTCGAAACATCCAGTGGTCGAACAGTCCGGGGTCGAGGTATCCGTAAATCGTCAATGTCTCCCATTCCCACCAGATGAAATAGTCTCGTTGCAGAAAAACAAACTCTGAGTTCCCATTGATTCAACGTTTTGAGAGTTAAAATTTTTAACAATTTTATAATTCATTGAAATTAAAACTATATAATTAAAACAATGTCAGTTACATGAATTAATAATCAGCGCCACTGCCCCCTTCAAAGCCCTCTCAACCCCACCCCCGAGGTCATTGGGTTGCAGTAAATTACTAAACTTTGATAAGTCCGCGGCTAAAAAAAGGCTAGAACCACTATTTTTAGATGTTCCCAACTAAGAATAAATATAAAAGGAAATTCCTGTCTTAAAAATAGAAAAGTGTATTCCCGAAATTATAGTTAGACTATATATTGAATTATATTAAAATAGTAAAATTCAGTTACATATTAAATCAGATTAAATTATTTTAAATAAGATCACATTTTCTACAACAATTTGAGTTATTCTTTTAGTTTGTATGGTAAAGTAAAGACATTAATTCCTATATGTAAGTATACATGTTTTAAATTTAAATAGTAAAAAAAAATGTATTAAAAATTATATTTGCGAATAGCGGATGACTAGATCATACTAGATGAAGAGGAACTATATTATAATAATACGATTAATAGTATTAGTTAGTATAATTGTAAGTATAGTTTGTATAGTCACAATTAATAGTAATAATAATTATTATTGTAATAAAAATAATACTACTAAGTGTCATACCCATGCTTTTATATTACAGCATGTATTTTAAATAGTATTAGGCATGTTAATTTCTTTTATAAAGTATAAAAATAGTAAACACAAGAAACTAGGTCGATAAACATTTTTTTTATATTAAGGATTAAGACTAATTTTTAGGGTAACTGAGCGACCGTAAATGTTTTTTTTTTTTTTTTTAAATATATTTATTTAAACGGAAGTTCCCTATGTCACTCATGAAGTTACATTGGAATGACTGGATTGTGGATCCGTCATTCACTTTCATCCATCATTCATCGAACCAACTTTTCAAACTCATGAAAATATCATCCCAATACCTGACTAATCTTATCTCAGCGTCAAGTCATCAAACAGTTTAACGATGTACTACATGAAACGTGCGTTTGTTCGCATAGATACACACCCAATCACAGACGCACATATTAACACACATACACACGTATGCACGCAAACACATATAAACACTCACCTCATAAACCCATTTTATACAAGCGCTCACCGATAGGCTCATACATGCAAAAGTTACACGCAACCGCACATATTTTCACACATACATACAATCACTCAAAAGCACATATACACATGCTCACATAAACATACACAAAAAAGCACTTAAACACAAATACATACACACTCTAATATACGTGTTCACTCACAGAGCCACTCCTACACATGTACACACAATCACATACAAACATACATACACACACACTCAGATACACACACCAATTCTCTTACAAATAATTATTTTTAAATTTATGTTCATCATTTAATTATCCTGAATGCTCCAATAGTTTTCCCCTAAAAGTGACTAATTTGTATTCACTAATTTATAGTATGTGCTTGGAGTTGATATAGTTTAATCAATATTTTATCATTTTTAAGATAATAAAATTAATCAAAGCTCTTTATTTTTAAAAATTGAAAACTGTTGTTGTCTTCGTCATTCAGAGATTAATAAACATTCTTAAATTATTTTTATAATGGGCTCAGAAGCTCAAGTTAAAATTTTAATTTCAGTAAAATTTGTTGAAAAGAAAAACATAAAACAATTATTTTAAAAATAATTATTCTCACAATTATCAAAATTTAAAACTGTTGTTTTAAGAAAATTCCTATCATTTTTTTAAATAAACAGACGAAGAATAAACCATGGGAAACAGCCAAAACAAAGAAAAGTCTATTGACAGATGTACCGGTCAAGCTGGTGAATGCTAGTTGTTATCATATAAAAAAATAATTATTGTGTTTAAATAAAAAAATTGGTGTATTTATGACTAACTTTATATTTAAAATAAATCCAATTCTGTATTTTAAATTCGAATGATTGATGATGCCACACTATGTGCCAGAAACCAACATATTTTTGTACGTCAGAAATTTTTATTTCTTTTAATTTTAAGAGTAAAAAAAAAAGCGAGAATGGTGGTCACCGAAACAAAGCTTCATATAAGTGAACAATAAAAGCACTTAATGAATTCGCTGAATAGTATTAGACGATTCTAAAAGCAGATGACGACATTTATTATTATTATTTATTTTTAGAGTAGACACCATCATCTTCTAAAGCATTCTGACAATTAAATTCCCGAATCTATGTTTAAAAAACGCCACAGTTAGAGCTACAATAAATGATATAAGAAAAATAGTAAAATACATATTCAATAGTTCACATTAGATAAAGGTAACTTGGTAAATTGAAGGCATACGTGCTGAAGATATTTATTTTTCCTGGAGAACTTCTTTACTTTAGTCAAGCGATGAAGTGTTGTGATCTCGCTCATTTGTCTTTAACTTTTTGATTGACCTGACTTTACATTAGTATAACATGTGCACTTTTAAAAAAAGAAGATTTAGAGAGTCATGTCATATTTAATTAAGGTGTATTTACGGAAAGTTTGATCGTTAAGTTTGAAGACACCAGCTGCAGTTTGAGCGACAACGTTATAAAAATATACATCATAAATAAATAAATGTGTATAACTTTATAATGTTACAAGGTAATTAGTTTTTATTTCAGGATTATTAGATGTTGTTGAAATATCTGCTAATAATATGTAACTCATTGTCATATGATTAATATTGTTTGACAATAACAGAAGCGACTCAAGAGGAGGGCATATTTTTTAAAGTCCATCTCCCCAATGGTGAAATGGCTGATAGGATGATTTTTCCAAAGCAAACAGCGTACACAGTAAGTCGTCAGTCATTTTATTACGAAATACAATAGTTTATTGGCAGTTAAATAGATGTTCCGAGATTCAGACCACAATTTGTAAATATTAGCTTTGAGTTACTTCGATAAAAACCTAAAATATCAATATAAATATATATATATATAAATAAATAATTTTATTTATATTGAAAGAACCTTACAACGTTTCATTCATTAATTAGTATAAAATTGTTTCAAACATGATTGATTCGGTGTATTAAAACGCATAATCTACAACAAAGTCATTACACTTTCTATCAGTGTTTTACCAACCGCGCAATGTTCATGCTTAAAAGAAGTATTAGGATTTGTAAGTGGAAATTAATACCTAGTCTATGTAAATAAAATGAATTTTCTCTGTAAATAAAATGGATTCATTTATATTTTCATTGTTTTTTTCCTAAGCTGAAGGAGAATCTTTTAGATCAGAAGACTCCATATAAAGCGAACTACGACGTTGTTTTATTGTTAGCTTCCAATGCAAAAGTCATCCTACAAGATAACATAGAATTCGAGGACTACTTTAGTGATATTTACGAGATTCACATTGTTCCTAAAGGGTAAGAAGCTTACACATTTATTCCAATTTTTAGATTTATTTTCGCCAATGAAAAGAAAAACACTTTACAAATGAGGATTAAATTAACAGTTACGTATTTTTTAAATATACGCCTAAAAAATTGTATAACTACTTTACAAAAATAAAAACATTAATTTTAAACTATATTAATAAAACATTTTGTACTTTAAATAAACATTTCTGGAGTAATATATGAATAATTATTTTTTTTAATGGAGAAATTTTTTATACTATATTAAAAAAAATAGTTAGAAGTCAAGTTATCTGTAGAAGTAGAAACTAAGAGAAAAAAAAACACATAAATGGAACCTATCATTTAACTCTATATTAGTCATCAGTCCTCTTTCACCGAATGCACTAAATATAGTTGTGAGAAGTTTATGTTGATAATGTAAATACATGTAATAACAATATCAGAACGAATATAATAGTTCCATTTTTTTCACAATGGAATAACGCTATAATTTCTACAACATGAAGTTTTAAATACATTAATTATTAAATATCATAGATATACATTAATAACACACTACTTTCAACAAAAGAAGTTTTTTAAGAGATGAAATTTAACAAAGAAAAAATATTTTTATATGCCTCACTTCTATAACATTATACAGGGCCATACAAGATCAGCCTGCTGACAATACATCATTAAATGGGGTCATCCATTACAAGACTCAACGGTAGATTGCAGATAGTTAAGTGTATTTATGAATTCAACATTTTTATGAAAAATTTTGGAAAACTTAAAAACACATAAAAAACAAAACAACAACGATGTAGATCTAAATGAATAGCAACCCGTTCGCAAATATAATATACTCATTTTGTACATAAAATTTTATGCATTGACATTGTCATATCCACAGGCTTATTTTTGTAATATATATTTTTAAAAAAGTAGTGCTTATAGCTTTGTACGTGTATTTCGTCTTTGGGATTTATAATTTTTGTGTGCTCTTTTTAAAATAATAAAAAACGATACTGTACCTTGTTAAAATTATTCTAAATATGGCAATAGTAAATTATTTATTAATTGTCAGTTAATTGTACATTTAGGACTTTTCTTTCAAACTAAATGTTACTGTAATGAAAAATAAGATTTCTACATGTAATGTATTTCTTTAATGAGCATTAACTGAATTCTTGGGAGTGTCAAGAATGTTATGAAATGACAAATATATTTTTTATGGAAGATTTATGTCACGCACTTGATGTTACTTGTTGGAGTGTCTTCCCACACTTCCAAAACAAAGAAAAAAAACAACAATGATATAACTTTGATTTAAAATGTACGACTTACAGGTTATTTCAGTTAGAATAATATTTCTAAATGTAAAGATATATAAAACTATATTTTCTATAACATATCATTATGATTCCGTGCAGGGCCGGCCTTAGGGAATTGTAGGCCCTAGGCGAATGGAATTTGGTGGCCCTAAATGTAATAGAAAAAATATGGAAAGATATTTGTGCGAGGCCCCCACTGATGATAAGACTCATTGGAGGCCCTAGGCGGCTGCCTAGTTTGCCTATGCCTAAAGCCGGCCCTGTTCCGTGAAACTTTAATTGTACACTTATCGCGCATATTTATTTAATGGATAATTCACAAAAGTATTTATATTCGTGTCGTTTTCAACTAATGTAAACTGAATGCTAGACTATTTTCCTCAGGTACAAAATGAAAATTTTCACTTAATATAGAAACGTCACATCATTTATATCTGCAGTTATTAAAACTAATTTTTAAAAAATAAATAAACTAGCAAGCATCTTGATTTGATTGAAAATTTTAAAAATTGAACAACTAGATCACAATTCGATGTAGATCTAGTGAGTTTTATCACAAGCCTTTATTTTGCATATGAATTAATTTAGTCCTTTATAATTTTATTTTAAAACACACGTGATGACAGTTTTTTTTTTTTTTTTTTTAAGGGGAATTTTAAAAAAATTCCACCACCAAAAAAGGATTTCTTTATTATTTGGTATTAACTGCTCGCAACCCCCACGATACTTGTACTCATAATACTAGACGGCTATGGTCACTATGGACTTCTACCACTTACGAAGATGAAGTTTGAACATTTTAATATGTAAATTATTAATCTCCATGAAATAAAAGTTTATACTATATGTATATATATATATGACGATGTGTCCTATTGTGGCGTATATTACGTTCCTCAAGAGATTTCCACGTCTACTTAATTTGTTGTGTCTTAGCATAGGTAGACTATAGGGATCAACGAAATGTAGATTATTTTGTGTGTGGAATCCATGCGCAATTCTAAAAAAATTAAAAAATAAGGTTACTATGCTACAAACAATTAGTTCTATAATAACTAAAGCGGAAAATTATTTGTTTAAAGCCTGCTATATTTCATTTATTTTAAAGTTAGCATTTATTTAGTTTTAATCGAGTTTTTTATTGCCAAATGTTACTATTATTTATATTATACATTATAAGTTTTAATTTATTATATTTGAGTATTAGTATTGTTTATAAAAAATATGAAATTATATTTTAACAAGGTAATCATTTTAATATTAATTAATTTAAATCTTCATCGTCGTAAGTGGGAGAAGTCAATAGCAATCTAGTAGTAGTAGTATTAGCTTTAGTATCGCGGGTTCCCAACAGTGGCCAACAGTAAATACCAAAAAATTCGAAAACATTTTCGGTGTTCGGATTTTTAAAAAAATGGGACCAAAAAAGAATTAAATGTATGTTATGTGAAAGAATATTATAAGAATGCAAGACTAAAAAAAACCATAGATAATTTATTTATTTATTTATATAGGACGCTTCTATAGCGCAGTTTCTTAAAGCTCACTGCGCTTTACAAAAACACTACCAAAAATTAATAGATGCCTTCAATAATCATACATCTTACACAGTAAAAATACAAGGAAGATAAGCGTAGGCTGCAATAAACTTCAGCATAAAAGATGCGTATGAAAGAGATCTTATAAGATAAATTACTTTTGATTGGAAGCATACAAGAAACAGTGAACTCAGTTTACAGGAAAGAATGCAATTTACTTGTCGATATCCTTTGTTTATTTATCCTTAAAAAAATGTTATTTTATTTTTAAAATTAAATAAACAAATTAACTGTCGTTATTATTTGTTTTAGAATCCGAGTTAATAAAGATACAATTCGTTCGTCCGTCGAATCGACGAGGACCACTTTAGTCATCCGAGGGTTGCTGGGGCTTGTTTTGCCTATGTGTGCGCAGATGGCTGACAAGGCCGATCCTGGCACGGAAAGTTCGGGAACAGAAGGGACATTGGATGAGTTGATTGTCTAATGGAGGGTTGGCAGCACGGGCCTTTCGGGCTTGCCTCTTCTTTTCTGCGGCGTTAATCCTTTTTGCCTCGCATGTCCTGGCACCTTCATGGATGGATTGGCGCCAGGTGGACCGGTCCAACGCAGCTTCCTCCCACGTGTCTGGGTTTATTGCAAACGCTTTCAGAGACGCTTTCAATGTGTCTTTAAAGCGTTTCTTTTGTCCACCATGGGACCGCTGGCCATCCTGGAGCTCGCCATAGAAGAGTCTCTTTGGTAGTCTCTCATTTGGCATTCGGGTTAGGTGCCCTGCCCAGCGAAGCTGTGACTGCATCAGTAGGGTGAAGATGCTGGGGAGGCCAGCTCTGGTTAGTACCGTGGTGTCTGGAGTTTTGTCCTGCCACTTTATGCCCAGAATCTTCCTGAGGCTTGTTGTGTGAAAGTGGTTCAGCTTTTTAGCATGGCGTTGATATACGGTCCAAGTTTCGCATGCATAAAGCAGTGTAGGGAGCACAACTGCCCTATATACTTTCACTTTGGTCTGGATGGTAATGCCTCTTCTGTTCCAGACATTCGGGTACAACCTGCCAAAAGTGGAGCTGGCCCTGGCAATTCTGACATTCACTTCGTCATCGATGGTGACATTTTGTGACAGTGTGCTGCCTAGGTATGTGAAGCGTTTCACTGCGTTGAGTTTCTGGTTGTTGACAGTGATGATGGGCTCAACATAAGGCTTTCCAGGCGCGGGTTGATAAAGGACTTCAGTCTTCTTTGTGTTAATTGTCAGACCAAAGTTAGTGCAGGCGCTGGAGAACAGGNTAACACTGCGTTTTATGTCATCCTCTGAGGCAGCATTGAGGGCACAATCGTCTGCAAAGAGCAGGTCCCTGATTGTGTCTGTCCTGACCTTGGTTTTTGCCTGAAGCCTCCGAAGGTTGAACAGTTTGCCATCCGTACGGTACCTCAGCTTAACACCAACATCTTCGTTTCTGAAGGCCTCTGTCAGCATGGCAGAGAACATGATGCTGAATAGCGTTGGGGCCAGGACGCATCCCTGCTTGACACCGTTTGTGACAGGAAAAGGGTCAGATGACTCTCCTCTGTCCTGGACTCTGGCCTGCATGCCCTCGTGGAATTGTTGAAACAAGGAAATGAATTTGCTTGGGCAACCATACTTCTCCATGATCTTCCACAAACCCTCTCTGCCAACTGTGTCGAATGCCTTGGTTAGGTCAACATAGGTGGAGAAAAGGTCAGAGTTCTGCTCCTGGCATTTCTCTTGTAGTTGCCTGGCAGCAAAAATCATGTTGATGGTTCCTCGCTCTCTTCGGAAGCCACACTGGCTTTCAGGCAGGAGACCTTGATCAAGATGAGCTGTGAGGCGGTTTAGCAGGATTCTGGCTAGGATCTTTCCTGCGATAGAAAGCAGGGATATGCCTCTGTGGTTGTCACAAACCAGTCTATTTCCCTTTCCTTTATAAAGATGTACAATGGATGCATCTTTGAAATCCTGCGGGATCCTCTCTTGCTCCCATATCAAGAGAAATAGCTGGTGGAGCCTTTCAGTTAGGGCTGGTCCCCCTTCCTTGTATACCTCAGCTGGTATGGCATCTGAACCAGGTGCTTTGCCACTTGAAAGTAGACAGATTGCTTTCTGGGTCTCGAGCAAGGTAGGTGGGTCATCCAGTGCCTTGTTTGTTGGCACTTGGGGGAGACGATTGATGGCTTCTTCATTGATTGCCGATGGGCGATTAAGGATGTTGTTAAAATGTTCAGCCCACCTCTCCAAGATCTTCCCTTTGTCCGAGATTAGCGTGTTGCCGTCTTCGCTGAGAAGTGGTTTTGAGCCTGAGGACGTTGGGCCATACACTTCTCTCAAGGCTTCGTAGAAGTGCTTATAATCACGCCTGTCTGCATAGCATTGGATCTCATCAGCTTTTTTGTTGAGCCAATCGTCCTGCATCTCTTCAAGATTGAAATTCATTTGAAAGTTTACATACTAGTTAATACACGAGAAAGCATTTTAACTCTTTAAACAAAAATTAAATAAATATCGCTTGAACTCTGCCCTGTCTTTTCTTATCTTATCATAGATTTACAGACGCACCTTCTATGCAGAAGATATTTGATTCCACAGGCCACGGCTATGAGGGCTCTACGCGTCACCCAGCCGCCTAAATATTGTTAGTTGGGTACCCATTCGGAGCTGGGTGACTCAGGAGCTCCTTAGGCCACAGGAAAAAATCCTTGCTTTCGCATGGATTCGAGCTCGTGATCATCGGTACGTCAGTCGAGCGCGCTTGCCACTCGACCACCGTATTCCAATCCTTGTCAGCCTGATGTTTTTGTATTTTGCATGGTAATTATTCCAAGTTGATACCATTGCAATAGAAATGAAATTTAATGTCGTTAGTATTAATTATTGAATTTAACTTACACTAGATGTCAGTATAGTTGAGTATAGTGACCCATTCATTAAGCCAGTAAACACTCATTTAGGCTTTGCAATCCACAAAATGGTCCATGTAGTTATCCAAACTCTGCTAATGTTATTACCCCATAGTTGCTGAGGGCCTGATATTCCGTCAGATACACAGACAGACGGGCGGAGTTGTGTGTGAATTGGTAGATTGATGAAGAAACAGACGGATGAACAAATCAAATGATTATTTTACGGCTGATTTAAATTTGCGAGAAGAATATTTTACATTAGAGGCTAGGCTTTACTGGGAATTTCCGAAGTGAACCTTATATAAAGTAACCTGTCGGAGGGTCTTTGATTAACTTATTAGAGTTCTTTAAGTTTAATTTTATTAACTTACGAAAATATTTATATTTTATATGTAATGTTAAATTTTTATAGATCTACTACTTTACACATTTTGGTTTACACGTTGATTGTTTTATGCCATAATAAAATACGACAGATAATAAAAGACAAGTGACGTTTTATAGAAAAACAATAAATGAATGGCCCTTAGTAAGATTCTATTTTAAAAAATGAAAAATTAGAGCAACAACTCCCACCTTAACCACATCGTGGCTTTATTGTGAGGCGTGTTCCTATGCAAATTAAATTTATGTATATTTTTAACCAATCATGTACAGATATATGATATATATATAATTTCAAAGTTTTTGAAATCATCAATAATGCACAAATAAATTTTAAAAAGAAAAAAAAAACAGACTACATCAATATAAACACATGTTATTGTGAGCATACTTCTTATAATTTTAAGTACGATGAACACAGTTCCATGATAAGTGTTCAAGCTTTCATTTTAAGTAAGGGGTGAAAGAAATCAGTTGCTTACAGTTGTAGCCTATAAACATGGCCGGATTAAGCCATTTTGTTGTCCAAGGTACAAACCCATAGGTTTGACCTCTTCTGCCCCAAGCCACCCGATCCTCCACTGACCGTTGTTATTTTCAAAAATATACAAAAATTAACAAAGAAAAAAAGTTGTTTTATCATGTTTTCAAAAACATCACTCATATAAAACCTAAAATAATGTATTTCTATATTAGAATTAAAACCAATAATTTTGTAATAATAATAGTAATACACAAACATACTGAAACGTTTAATACATGAGAAAGTCAGAGACAGCACACATTTATAGTTTAAATTTTTTAAAAGATTTACTTACATCTGACAAAGTTTTTGAGTACATCACCAAAGTTAATTTTGCGCAACAAGTCTGCCTCAGTCACTAGCCGAGTAAAGGAGTCAATCTTGCTTGTTTCATTGTAGATTCTTAGATTTTTTTACTTGTTACAACTAAGAAAAAAAGCGATAACTTGAACAGTGCGTAATCATTTATGTATAAAATATGCGCATGTCGATCTCTACATTTAAGAAAAGCACAAACCGATGATTTCTCTATTAAATTTTTTAATAATATTAAATGACTGAACGTTTTGTTTTAAGTCTTCATATTTTGATGCACGAAACTTGTCACAAATATATAATAGTGGATCCAGGAGCGTCATTATGGGTTGCTGGAGGTGCGGACCTCACTGGGTGACTCCATCACAAGGAGTAACACCAAAATGTAAAATTCTGTATTTTCCTTTCACATGGCACTTACAGACTCAAAGGAGGTATATGCAGACACCAACTTCAGTGATGTCTTTGAGTGGAACTGTTGTAGCCCAGTATTTAAATTATTATTAAGATGTTAAGGATAAGCATTTTTGTGTCCTTCACAGCCCTATCGACCAAACAAGCAAATCAAAATGCTATATAATAATATACATATCCTCGTCTACTCATCTGTCTAAAGGTAGTCAACAATGGCGTAGATAGTATAAAGCAGTTATATGGAATTAGTCTCTCGCTTTCAGAGATAACTCAGAGACTTCCCCGCCATTGAATACTGTCTTTCGTTTACGATTACGATTTAAAGTTAACCTATAATCCACACCTTGTATTCTTTCTTTTGTGGCTTCTTCAAACCTCTTAAATTCATTCCTAGATTCATGCAAGTGATCTGCGAGTAAAATATACAAATGAGAACACGTAATCTAGTTCACGTGCTCATGTTGTACAGCTTGACTGACCTTGTGAAAATGTTGTCGCTCAAATATCAAATAAAAAATAAAAATAAATAAAACTAAAATAACCTCGAAGGAAAACAGCTCAAACAAACAAACTACACGTGTGGAGTTATTTTACCGCCAGGTTGCGGGAGCAAGGTTAAATAACATACGTTTCAATAATACAATTTGCCATTTGCTAATATCATGTCGACTTTGAATGGCTAAAGGGATATTGTACACATTTGAACTAGAAGTCTTGTTTGCTTAAATGGTTAAACCAGGCATGCCCTTAAAGTAGATGTGCATGTAAAATGCGATTTTTTAAAAAAAATCCGGTAATGGGACAAAAATAACAGGAAAGTCCTCTTTTTAAAAATAGAAATATGTTTTTCCGAAATTATAATTATATAGTGCAATATTAAAGGTCTTTTAAATTTTAAATCATTTTAAGTAACATCTTCACTACTTCATCAATTTGAGTTATTCTTTCCGTTCGAATGGTAAAGTAAAGATATTAACTTATATTTGTATGTAGGTAGGTATACTTGATTTAAATAGTGAATAAATGTATTGAACAAATGTATGTTTACGGATGACCATTCGATCAATGTGTATTTAAAATAATTTTAGGTATGTTCCAAAAAAAAGAATGGCATTCGTTCTTTAAGCATGCCTCGTAAATTGTGAATTGAGATGGCTTTAATTGGAAGTTCCTATACCACGTTCAATAAGGGTGGTTTGGTTATATTTTGGATCACTCGTCAACGTTCATCCTTCTTTCATCTAGTTATTATCTCAAGTTCATTGAGATCTCATTAAAAAGCATTTCTACACTTATCTCAAATTAGACGTCCAAGTGCTCACTGGTCATTAGTATAATAAAAAGCACACATTAACACATACACACACCTAACCTCTCACACACACCCAGACAAAAACACACGTACTTACCAAACCTCACACACCCACATACACACAAACACACACACCAAACCTCACACACACACACCCACATCCAACCTCAACCACATACAAAGACACTCAATCTTACACATACCCACCCACACACACATAAACACACACACACCCAACCTCCCACACACACACCCACACCCATATTCACACACAAACACATACCCACATCTCACACACACCCACTCTCACACCCACACCCACAAAACACAAACACACAGCCTCACACACACACAAACCCACACACCCAACCTAACATACACACCTACACACACCCAACCTCACACACACACACAAACACAGACAGACCCACACACACAAACACACACCCAACCTCACACACGCACCCACATACACAAACTTACACACACACACATCCACACACAAACACACCCAAACACACAAACACATACCCACCCTCAAACACACCCACCCTCACACCCACACAACACACACACACACACAACCTCACACACACAAACCCACACACCCAACCTCTCATACACACACATAACACATATTCACACTTCTGCACACACACATGCACCCAAACTCCTATACAGGCACACACGCATCGACTTACAAAACAAATTTTAAAATGAGTTTGCTCATTATTTAAATCACTGCTTTACTCAATACTTTTCTTTTAAAATTAGCAAATTTTTGTCCACACTTATGTATAGTTTGGGTTTGGAGTTAATTTATTATATATTTTGCGTCCATTTTTATTCAATTTCAAATTAATAAATTAAATAATCAAAGTGCTCTATTTTTAATCATTAAAAAACTGCTCTTGTTTTCATCACCCTAATATTAATAAACAGTCTAATTTTTTTTTAATAATGAGTTCAGAACTTTAAATTTTATTTTAGGTTTAGTGATATCTGTAGATAAATTATTCCAAATATCATTACTCTCACAATTATAAGCATTCAAAAGTATTTTTTAAATCCCTTTCACGCTTTGTTTTTAAACAGAGAACAAAGAAACCATGGGAAATCGCCAGACCAAGGAGAGTTCTAATCACGGATGTATAGGCCATGCCGGTGAATGCTAGATGTTTGTGTTTGAATAGTCTTTATTTGTTTCTCTTTAAGAAATAACTGTTTGATGATGCCATTTAATGTACTAGAAATTAACAACGTGTTGTATGCGTAAACATTTAATACATTTTTTAGGGCTAAAAATTGGAGAATAGTGGATACCGCAAATATAAGGGACCAAAAAAAGAACCTATACGATGTGCTCTATATGAGGATATTCTAGACGCCAACAGAGGATAACATAAAGATCGAGACGTACATCAGGACAAAAGGAAACTTTAAAGAATTCTCAATAACTTGAGAAAATTTACCAAGCAACTAATAAAACTCTCATCATGGCTAAAAAAGAATCTATTGAAATTTAAAAAAAAAAAAAAAAAAAAAAAGAAAAAAAAGAAAAAGAAAATTGCGCAAAGTACCGAGAAATTTAGTGAATCAAAATAAACAAGGGAAATGCTTCTGTCTGCACCACTAACAACCAGTGACTTCGAATTTTCATTCAAAAAAATATCTTTAGAATTTGCCATTTTTCAAAATTAGACACGTATGATAAACGTTAAGAGTTTGTCTACCCAGTGATCCAACTTGATCATAATAATATGTGAAAATGCCATTAGCAGCAAAAAGATATATTGAAAAAGTAATCTAAAGTAAAAATCAGATGTGTAGTAAAATTCTTTAGGGAAAATGTCCTTGAGAATCTAACAAAGAAACCTCAAACATAATAAATATAAGTGGGCATAGTCCCCTTAAAATAAATGGAAAATGAGTGTGGCTGGATGAGATGTATTTAAAATTAATGTTCATGGCTATACCAGGATCAACGGCAATCGGTGGTGGTAGGAACTAAAGAGGTCATCTGAGGTTGACACAAACAAAGAAGGTCCTCAGGACATACTGTGGGGTCAGACCTGTACTTGTATACAGAGGAAACAGAAAACAATGTACAAGAATCAAAACCTCTGGAACATTTCAAAAGAAAAGCCATCAGTTACGTCTATCGGTTAGAAATAGCCAGACTTATAAAGTTATTTCGGAAGGTGTGAGCACAAGTGAGAGTATATTTATCGTGATATCAAATTTAGACAGCATTTCTTTTCCCATGTCAACATCATCGTCTATTGCAATCTGACTAGTAAATTCCGAAATCACTGTTAAAAAACGCCAATTTCATTCAATGTATCCGATAAGTTAAATGATTTAAGAAAAATAGACGGATACATCTACATTCCGCAATTTTAATAAATCTAACACTGTGAATTAAAATTATGTAATCTAAACACATCTATTTTTAATGGTGACTTTGTTTACAGCGGACAAGTGCACGAATGTCGTTCATCAGAGTGCAGCTATTTGTTTGACATGACTTGACATTTGTACAGAATATAATTGTGTTTTTGGGAGAGCTATGTCATTTGTAGTCAATTTGTATTTGCATGAGTTTATTTGTTAAATGCAGAGAAATGTGCTTTCGTTTAAGTTATCATGTAATTATTGTAATACAATATTTTTTAGGGCTGCGGAAATTAATGATTAATGAATTGATTAAAATTTGTGGAGATATTTCTATTTTTTTCCTCCATTTTATTTTTTTAAAAAATATTTCTTTTACTTACATTCTTTTCCCTCGTATTTTGCTAATTTATTTTGACATGGATATGTAAACGAAAGGGTTTTTATTCCATATTTCTTGCAGAACAGATCGAATTTGTTGTGTTACGTCACACAATATTGGAGCCATGGAATTATGGCGTCTTAATTTCGAGAAATGATGAAACGCGACTTAACAGGATCTATACATGCGTTATCTAAAATATAATTAATCGATATTAATCGATCAATTGATTATTTTTTTTAGATAGAACGAATGAAACGTTTAAATCAGTACCAGCCGTAATAATTATACATTACATAATAAATATAACTTTGCTACGCTACAACGAAATTTCTTTCTATTTTAGGATCATTAAATTTAATATAATGTGTCAGACTATTGTGTAACTCGTTGTCATAGAATTAATTTTGTTTTACACCAACAGAATCGGATCAAGAGGTGGGAATGTTGTTTACAGTACATCTCCCCTATGGTGAAATGGTAGACAATAGGGTTTTTAAAAGGCAGACAGCCTTTACAGTAAGTCTTCATCAATTTGATTTCTTTAAAAAAGTCAGATTTCTTAGCATTTTAGAAGATTTTTAAAAAATGCTATTGAGAATTTTTAAAGTTTAGATTTCACGTAGAAGTCTAAATTTTTAAAAATACTTTTATGCTATTTTTAAAGCTCCTTCTAACTTTTAAATCTATGGTATAATTTTAAATTATTTACCGTTGATTAATTCTTTGTATTAGAATTGTAATGTATTTTAAAGTCGAGATAAGATTTTTTTGTTACCAACCGCCCATGGTCATCCTAATTTAAAGTAAAATGTTAGGTTCGCAGTATTTGGAACGGATAATAGACAATGTTAAATATATATACATTTATATGTAATATATTCTTTTATTTTTCGAATGTTTTTTTCCTAAGCTGAAAGAGAATGTCTTAGATAACAAGTATCCATATAAAGCGAACTACGACGTTGTTTTATTGTTAAATTCCCAAGCTAGAGTAATCCTACAAGATAACTTGGAATTCGAGGACTACTTTAGTGATATTAACGAGATCCACATTGTTCCTAAAGGGTAAGAAGATAACATATTTATGATCTTTTCCAGCTTTAATTTTCCAAAGAAAATAAATTTATTGAAGATTAAATAAACAATAAAGAATTTGTAATATTAACCTCAAAAACTTGTGTAAAATCTTTTTACAAAATTAAAATTATTACTTTTATCAATATTTGTTATATTTTGTCTTTGGATAAAAAAGTTTGAAGTTGGTTAATATATTTTTAAAAAACCGATTTTAAAAACTGTTTCAAACATAAAAAATATGAAGAAGTTGAAGTCCTCTTCTAAAATAGTGAAATAATTTGAAAAGAAAAGAAAATCGAATCTATTACTCCATTTTGGTAATTTTTCCGCAAAATACACTAAATATGATTTTTAGAATGTTATTGTCAATAATTAGATATTTATAATGATATCAGGGGGAAAATGCTATATTGCTTTCAAAACCGATGTAATTTTCTCCATTCATAACAGATAAAGATATCTAAAGCTCAAAAATATAGATCTAAATGAATAATTTTTTTTATTGTTTTTGTTTGAACAATTAATATTTTTTAAACTAAGTATATCAATTTGTGTTTAAATTTTATAATGATACATTTATAAACACACTACTTTCCCACAACATAATGTTTTAAAGAAATTAAATCAACAACTTAATTTCTACAATTTGATTTTATAAAGACAATTTAAATATCATTATGATAAATTTAAAAACTCTCTGTTCTCTTCAATATTTTACAGGGCGATACAAGAACAGGGTGCTGATATTTCGTTAAATGAAGCCATCAATTACAAGACTCAACGGTAGTTGTGAGAAGGTTAAATGAGTGTAGCAGGCAATTTGTTTTTAAAAAGTAACATGAAAAAAAAAATTTAAGCAAACTGAAAAAAATCCATGTTAATAAATACTGTACCTCTCCGTAAATATGGTACATTAATTTTTTACATATAATGTTTTCGCATTATTATTGTCATACTTAAACATATATTTTTGTAATATATTTTTAAAATACTGTATGTTTATCATCCCCATGTAATTTAAACTAATGTAGTTTTAATGCAAATGTACGTGTATTTCCCATTTGCTGTTTCAAACTACTTTTTATTGTTGCTCTTTTTAAAAGATTAAAACTGATAAATGTGTCCTAAAATTTAGCTACATCACTTTAACATGATTGCAAAAATTACATTAGAAAAAGATTAAAGACTGTTAAGTTAGATTTAAATTTACAACACATCTTTAAAATACATGTTGCAGTAATGATAGATATTGTTTCCATAAATATTGAAATTCTTTCATAATTATTAACAAATTCCTAGCGTGTAAAAATGTTTTGAAAGGATTAATATATTTTTGTAATAATTTTTATGTCATGTACTTAGTGTTATTTTATCAGAATGTCTTCCCACGCCTACAAAACGAAACTTAACAAAACATTAATTAAAAATTTACTTCTTATAATTAAATTTCAGTTACGTAATCACTTTTGAATTTAAAGATATGTAAAACAAATTTTACTTATGAATATTATTATTCCATGAAAACTCATTTTGTGCTAATCATGCAAAATTATGCATTGGACAGTTCTCAAATATATTTAAATTCAAGTATATTCTCATCATTTGTATAAAGAATGTCCGATTCTTTTCATCAGGTAAAAAATAAAAATTATAACTTCATATAAACGCATAAAAACTTAAAAACAGTGGTGTCTCTAGTGTGCGGGGGGGGGGGGCACCCCAGTTGACACCATTAGTGGGGTTGACACTAAAGTAAAATTTAACTGTGTTAGATTTTATGTCAGAAAAAAAGAGACACATTATTTTCATCTAAAAAAATTTGAGAACTATTATAAACTATAAAAATACCTTAAACGACAAAAAATTTTAATAACAAATATCAGTTAACTTTCAACATAGAACAAAACCGACAAACAAACAAAATAAATTAAATTTAAAAAAAAAAAAAAAAAAAAAAAGCTTCACCAGAGATATCTTTGAAAAGGCGGTGTCTTCTGTTTTAAAAGATATCAAGAAGCAAACTGAGCTTTGAAGTATTGACATAATGAACGAATCTCACTCCCTTTTCCCACCACGTTAGGGGGGTCGGGGGAGAATACGATTTTTAAAATTTTTAAAATCAGACGGATGCGTTTAAATTGTTGTTATTTGTTGAATAAAATTATGAACTCAATATCTTTGAGTTAATATTTTGTTTTAATATATTTTTAAAAATCTGCATGCATAGCTATCCATGTTTATTTATAGATGGTACCTCCGGTTTCGTAGATGCCATTCCCACCAATGTTCCTTTTTAGTTGCACGGCCACGCACTATCTGGCAGATGCCACGCAATAGTTTTGAGTTACCTTGCAGCAAATTTCAATAAGGAAAAAATTAGAATTTCTGCGCCTTTGCCAGAAAAGTTAGAACCCATTTTATTTCTTATTTTACGTGGGACGCAGTAGCAGCTTTTGTTAAAATCCAATCATCCAAAAATCCAAAACATGTAATAATGTCCAGAACGTATCTCTCATCACTCATACACAGCAAACAGGCTTTAGCATCATCATTCAAGTCATTTGTTTAAAGTTAATACAACAAAAATATCAAACACTCCCTTAAAAAATAATTGACATTGTTAACTAGTCTTGAAGCAGAGCAAAGACTTTGATATTACTCGCCGACAAATAGTAAAATAGACTTTGATGTCGCCAACAAGCCGGTCAGATATTTGAATCAAACCAATAGGATATGTTTTGGGGGTGACAATGTGGTGAAAGGAGGGTTTTGAAATAACATCTCAGTTTGCCCTGGACACCTGGAGCAGGAATTTTTTGAGACGACACAGAAGTCAGATTGCTTTCACAGCACTGTGCTTAACATGCATTTTCATCAAAATGATGAGAAAATATCAGCGCTCATAGAATACTGTGAAGAGTAGGTACGTTTGTATAATGACCCATAGTCAATAAATATTGTTCAACCTTAGTGTCATTCATCAAGTAGTTGGATAGATTTCCAAATAAAGCAGGTTGTTATAAAGGGAAAATTCAACGACCATGTAGTCACACAAGTTTGTAAAAGGAAGAATCAATAACCTAGAAGGAAATGAGCACCTTGATAAAAATGTCTGCAGAAGTTACTAAAATATTTTCAGGCTGAAGGGTGAACACAAGAGTACCATCTCAAATTCGTTGAATGTCTGAGTTGGCACGTGCAACTATCGTTTTCTTGAAATAGACTTTATCATACTTGATGCTACGGCGTTTATTGTTGTTAAGCGCTAGTGGACACGTCAAATTTTAATTTCTGACAAGAACTTAGTGCCATAGTTTCTAAATAAAAAGCATTCTTTAAAAGCTATGAAGACATTTTGCAGAAACATATGGATCAGTATCGCAATTTAAGTTTATGATTTGTGTTTGCAGAAAAAAAAGTGTGGTTTGATGCAGACTTTCGACAAGGTGATTCATTTTTTCGTGACTGAGGAACAATTTGGCGACATTGCCATCCTGTTGGATATGTGTAATACATTTTTTACTTTGAGCGCTTACATTGTGAACATGGATTTAGCCAAATCATAATGAATTCTATAAAAGTAAAATCTAGAAATAGGTTGAAAGAGTTACATTTAGACTTGTTTATGGGCATTAATTCTTGTCAGAATGATGGACATCAGATCAACCCTGACGAAGTCTATAAAAAATGGATGTCGTTGAAAGACAGACGCCAGAGTGCGCACAGAATAGATTAGCGGCATATTGGTATCTTGTCATTTGGTTAATTTATGCATGATAAATACCGCTGAACAGAAATATACATCTATAATCTTGTTTATTTCAATATGATATGTTATATTATTTTGATATAAAAGAAGTGTCACTTAATGTATATCGGTCAAATTTGGTGCTTGTATTTTTCTTATTTCATTCATGGAAAAGAACTAACCCAAACTAAAGAAGCAAAATACTTATCGGTTATAATAAATGAGAAACTATCATGGAATCCCATGTCAATGAAGTTTATTTAAAAATCAAACAAAAAGCTTATGTTTTATAAAAAGAAATTTTTACAAATGAAATAAAGATATACATTTAAAACGGCACCTCACCCTGGAGAGACCTATATTAGAATATAGCCACGAAGTCATTATGTTTACCTAACATGGCAGGCGCGCAGTCTGTGCAGATGCTTCTCAGGTTCTTCAGATCAACGTGCGAGACGATTTAAGCCTTTTTCATCCAAAAATATTTGTTCTCCTCGAGTTTCAGTAACGAGTGTCTCGAGTAGCCGCGCTGAATCTGAAATGTCCATAGTTTTATCAACATCCAGTACAAACAGGTTGTCCTCCTTTATATTCTTTGCCTGCATGCGTGGAGAGCTTCAAATGCTCGCCAATGTTACTTTGACAATGTTGCATGGTATTGCGTGAGAGGAGTCATAGAATAATCCATTTTTTTTAAAAACTCGGATGAAGGCCTTTAACATCCATGATGCAATTTTTCACGAGTTTCCTTCGGAAAACCCGAGACGATAGGCCACGGGATAGGAATCTTCACATTGCTTATTTGAAGTCTCAACAAGAGGAGACATGACCGAGGTCTGTTGTCGAAAATTCCTCTTTAGATTTTCCATGTAGATCTTCCTTGAATCACCTTGTTACTGAGCATAGTTGAGTGATGCAGGTCAACGAAAATGTTGTTTGGCATTTTCCCCTTTGATAGTTCACAGCATCGCCGCCGATTAGACACTGCATGAAATGATTCTATTTCTCTGTCATAAAGAAATTTAACTCCCACTTTACATTCATTAAGGCTCCGCTTCTCTTCTTCCAATTTTTTTTCCTTCTATCGACATGATGAGTACCATGGCGGCACGGATAATATTATATGGTAACTAAGCGTACACGCTGTATTACTATGATGCAATTAATCATTTTCATTAAACGCTTTTTCACTAAATACGGTTATGTTTATTAACGGCTATATCATGAATATGTCTTTATTTCTGGTTCAGCTAAATTCTTAGAGGGATTTACACAGACCTCTGGGTATTAGAGTACCCTATAGCAGCTTGTGAAGTTGACAGACGTATTAACGGTTACACAGGGCAAGCACGATACAGTGCATGTGCGCATCACACACGGTTTCAGCTGTTAATCTTCATGGCCTGCCGTTATTAGTTATAATGTCCATGAGGGCTAACGCTACAGCTTGAGGGGTCTAAATTTGTTTCACAATAACAAGTGCTTAAGAGTGTAAATGAATATAATAATAATAATAATAAAAATGATAATTTCTATAGCGCTGTATCCCAGCAAGGAGGCAGGCTCACAGCGCTTTACATGGAAATAACAATACATATATCAATAAAAAGAAACATTCATATCATATTAACTACACAAAAGACAATACGCTATACTCAATACATCAGCTACGTTAATCATTTAAAGAAATGTTGTTTTATTAATTTTGAAAAGAAATTTTAAAAAGATGTGTCTTAAGTGTAGTCTTGAATGACTTAGCAGTTGAAATGCTACGGATATGTAATGGAAGAGAATTATGCGATATTTTGCTTAAAACTTTCTGTATTATACTGTAAAATTGCTCATATTTGACGGCCGCAAATTATTATAATTTAAAACAGATTTTCACGGCCGCACTTTTTCGTGTTCACGGCCGCAGGTTGCGCACCCCAGCACTAGAGGATAGAAGAACCAAGAGTAATAAGTTATTATACATGAAGCAATTAATTCCAATTTAGAAATACAACACAAAGATTCTAGTAAAAATACAGGACTAAACACAAACCATAGAAATACGTAGCACGCAATAATCTTCTGTACAGAAGGAGCGTCTGTAACATATAAGATAAGATAAAGATAACTTAATACAACCCGCAGATAGACATAATGATAAAAACACTTTAATTATTCCGTATGCAAGAACAAACACAAGTTTCTTTCTTCCTGTTCGGCTTTCGTGCGTGAAATGGGTTGCCTGAAGAAATTAAAATATCCAAACTTTACCATCATTTAAAACTCTTAATTATAAGAATGCAGAACTAAATATAAACCATGGATAAACGTAGGACGCATTAATCTTCTGTATAGAAGGAGCGTATGTGACATATATATAAGAAAACAATAGTGATGCCCATTTTTGTGTAGATCATAATAACAAACTGTATAATTGGAGCTTTTCCATCTTTTTTTAAAACTGCATCCAATCAACACTCAACTGCTGTTCAACAAACAAGATTCAGGGAATTACCAGCTCATGTAATATACATTCACATAGCATACTTTAAAAAAAAAAAATCTCCAATAGTATTTCTTGCAAACTCTTGCTTTTGACAGATCTATTTGCAGCATACATTGTATTTTATGAAATAATTAAGTGACATTTTTAATTATTTAAAATTGCGAGTTTTAATGTGACGTCACATGTCTCAAACACCCCGTCCCCTCGTCACAAATGTATCGACCCCCTTACGCAGACTACAGCGGACTCATTTGTGGACGGCTCCTTACACAGAATTAGGTCATTGGACTTGAAGTTCGCTGTCGTCAGACTGCTTTTAAATAACTGCAAAAAAAAAAAAAAAAAACACACACACACACACACAAAAGGAATAGTATAGTCTTACCGAAACATTGAAAGGATGTTAAAGTTAATGTGTATAGCAAAGAAACATTGGGGACCTATTTTAAGACATTTTCGAAATCTAAAATGCACTAAAATAAGGAATCGACGAAAATAATTATTAGTTTTTTTTTTTAAAAATGGGAAAATCCGATATAACTTGTCAATTGTTAATCGGAGTGATTATTCACACAGCTTGTGTGGGAATAATGTCTGCGTTATAGACACGCTTGTCATTGTTAATAGGCTCAATAGTGCGCAATACTGTACTGACTGTACTGTATACGTTAAATGTATTTTTAACAAGTGAATAGAATTACATACTATGCAACATAGTCAATTCCAAAATTGAAAGCTGAAGGCTGAAGCCTTAAACTTAAAAGCTGAAGAGTAAAATTACTAAAATTCTAAAACTAAATTAAAACATAAAAATAGAGGGTAATAAAGGTAAAATGGAGTAGACTGAGTAGATTAACAAATTATTTATATTATTATTATTTACTATTAAATTTTTATCCTCAAACTCTTCTACTACACCCCTAAGCCCTAATCCTGAAAATTAATTCCTTAATTACTTAATACTTAATATTAATATCTAATATATTACTAATTTAACTTTAACTACAGTCTACAGACTCAACTGACTACTACTACTACTACTAACGACAAATGCTACCCTTGCTTGTTTTAACCTACTTTTTCAGGTTTACATTACCTGGTTACCTATATCTTATTTTGATAATGAATAATGCTGCTTAATTTAATGTATAGAATAATTAATTTTAACCTACACCCTAAAGTCAAAGTGGGTTGGGGTTTACCATTATGGTAGGCACTTGGGTAAAAATTTCAATTTTTTTTAAAAAAAATATAAAAATATCATAGATGTGTAGACCACAGTGAATGATTAACAAAAATATAAAGAGAAGATGAACGTTCTAGCTCAAGTGGTTCAAAAGTTATGAATATTGACAATTATTGAATTCTGAATAGCCATTGCCATTGGAAAATAAAAGGGGGAACAAATTAATTTCTCAAATAATGAGTTTTAGAAGTCTGTACTGTCCAGGTAAGCAGGATATGCCACTATTAATAATATATACAAATATAATATATACTATATAAAATGTGAATAAAATAAACAAAAAAGTCATGCACAGTTTTTAAAAAAATTGATCATATGTTTTATCTTATCTTAAATGTTACAGACGCTCCTTCTGTACAGAAGATTATTGCGTCCTACGTATTTCTATGGTTTGTGTTTCGTCCTGTATTCTTACTAGAGTTTTAAAAGATGATTAAAATGCAAAAGTAATTATCAATTTGTGTATCTTTACATAGTCATTTAAGATTAATTAAAATACCTGAAATAAAAACTGAATAGGCCTACAACAAAAGCATTACTGGCAAATTGCTATTAACATTAATAGTTAATAGTTTACATTAAGTATAAAGCATACATAAACATTAAGTATATAGTATATAACATTGAAACAGCAATGCTATTCCATGACAATTATATAATGTTTCAAAAAAAAAAAAAAATTTAAATTAAAAAGAAAAAGAATTTTTAAAAAAAGATAATGTATATTTCATTTATTACAGAGGCCATGTATGGGTAAGATGTCTAATGTCTACTTCAAAAAAAGTTTTGAGGTATAATTATGGATTCTCAATCTATTGATATCCAAAAACAGAAATTTACTATGTTTAAAGAACAAGATGCAGGTGAGCATTTAAGACATAAAATTTGTTTGATTGTTTATAGAACATAATCAATAAACAATATTTTCTTGTGTGTCAAAAAAAGAAAGTGTTCTTTATTTAGACATTGAACTTTCGGGTCTATCACATGTAAAGGACTAATACTTTTATTTATAAAACTTGAATACTTGTACAAATATTGATAATCGTCTTCATTAATATTTTTATTTTAAAAAAAACGGGTATTTGACAATTAGTGATTTAATATGTATTCCTCAATGTTAAAGTATAAAGCAAAAGTGACTAATGAACACTTATTTTCAATGGCACTGTTTTTTCAAGGTGGCATTATTTATCATTCAGTTAAAAATATGAGTTTGATTTTTGTTATCAAAATCATCAAACGTCTTTAACACATTTTTTACAAAGATATTTTAATAGTTTTTTCATTCCAAACATGATTGAATTATACATAAAATGTAAATTTAAAAACAAGATTAAGGTAACGGTTAAGTAAGCAAAGGCCGAGCCAAAGAAATTTTTTGTTTAGTTTTAATTAGGACTGTTATCGATAAATTTAAATTTAATCGTTAACTTTTGAAAAATTACTGGAAAATTAATCCATAAATTTGATTAAAGCTGAAAATAAGATGCATGACACAATTAAACTGAAAATTTTATAAAAATTCCCATAACCTAAGAATATCATTAAAAAAATATTTTGTATGCATATATTTAAATTTAAATAGTTCAATTTAATGTCAAAGAATTTAACTTAGGTTATTGTAATTTTTTTAAAAATAACATTTTCCTTAATTTTAATCCCTTAAAATAATTTTAGCCATAAAATGTTTTACCAATTAATCTAGAAATTTATTGATACTTTCCGCAGCGCTAGTTTTACTATATCACTATCCTACAGGAATTTTTAACCAAACATTTTGCCAGGAATTAAATAAAAGATGTTCATAAACCATGAAATACAAGATATACCAACAAATTTTGTTATTTAATCAATAATTTCAAGCTTTATTACTCCACATAATTATAAAATGATAACTTACTATTTGTATATGTTATTATGTATTGTTTGTGGTTTGTAGTAAATTTTTTTTAAAAATATTAACGAACAACAAATGATATTTACATTTTAATATTATTTTGTTGTATCATAGTTATATTTAATTTCATTGTCAAATTAAAAAAAATAATAAAATCATCCATTAATAAAATAGCTTACAGCATTTTTAATAAAATTAACTATTTAATGGCTGACTTAAAATATAATCACACAATTTCAGAAGGTGAACAGGAAACTGGAATTACTCTACCTGTATATTTTAAAGACGAATGTATCCACATGATAGTTTATGATTCTCAGCCTATTCACCAGGTAATTGACAATTAAATAAAATAAAATACATTCTTAAGAAAAGGAAAACAAAATAAGGATTGTTTTTCTTAATGTTGACTTCATCCCTGTCTAAAAACAAATTATCTTTTATAAAAAAAAAGATGAGTTGAGTAGCATGCAATATTTTTTAAAGGTGTTATACAAGATAATTTAAAAGACATGGGTTGGGATGGAAAGAGGANGGGGGAATAAAAAAATAAAAAATAATATTCTTGAATGTCCTTCCTATTTAAATTAGAGAAACCAATATTTTATATACACTTTTTGTTAATTTAATTTGAGATGGATCTAACATAAACATACAGTTTAAAAAAAAACAACAAAGTAATAAAAAAAATGTATTCATAACTATAGCTTATACTTTTAACCCAATCTTGATAAAATTACACCATGTTTAAGATTGAATGTTTTCAATTTAAATGCAACCAATTATATTCCCCCTGGGAATTCCCATTCAATGAAGTAATTAAAAAATCAAACAACACTTTACACTTCATAAAGAGAAACTTTTACAGATGTAATACAAATATAAAAGTTAATTACTACCTCACTTTAGTGAGACATGTACTAGAATATGCATCTTCTCTATAGAACTAAAATAAATGAGAAGCCCTCATGGAATCCCCATGTCAATGAAGTTATTAAAAACTAAAACAAAACCTTAAACTTTATAAAAAGAAGACCTTTACTAGAATATGCATCTTCTGTATGAGACCCATCTACCAAAGAACGCATTCATCATCATCATCTTCTGCCATTTGGGTTCCTTGTGGAACACAGGGCCTATGTCAAAACTCGCCTCACTACACTGTCCCTTGCCAGTTGCTTCAATTCTCCCAAGCTCTTTAAGTCTCATCTGACATATTCTGTCTCCATGTACGCTTCAGTCTTCCTCACTGTTGTTTGCCCTGGGGATTCCAATCTGAGACCTGGCTAGCCCTGCTGTTGTCTTTCCTTAGGGTATATACAATTCATCTCCACTTTCTTTCCATGATCTATTTTTCTAGTGTTCTTTGTTCACACCTCTCCCACAACATGGAGTTTAAAATCTTTACTTTTCTTTTGACAGAGATGTATGTAGATCTCTAGACCTGTTTCAGATTGTCCAAAGCCTGTTGCCCCAAAATTTACTCTTCACTCTAGATCCTCACCCGTTCCCCCTGATACACTGACCACACTCCGAATGTATACAAAGTTACTTACTTTCTCCAAACTAGTTTATCTCTATAAGCATATGTGTCCTTCTGCGGTTAAGGTTCCCAAGCCTTTGTGGATCCTTCCACTTCCTCCAAGACAGAAGTTGATTTTATTTCTGAATTTTCCCTTCTAGAGTTTAGAGTTTAACTGCTCTATGTTAGCTTTTTGCAATAATTTTATTTGATTTATAAGGCATTTAAGAGTATTCTTACCAAGGGAGATCCCACCTCATCCTCAACAAGAGCAAACCTGTTGGACCGCAGCCGTTTATTCAATATTCACGGCTAACAATTATATCTAAAGGTTGTTCCTCTATCCACCACCTGAGAACACGCTTGATAGGAGATGGTAGCTCCCCCAAGAAAAAAAACATTGATAAACTAGATTAAATGCAAAATAGAGCTGCCCGATCGATTACTAGAGAATATTCAAAACTTACAAGAATAATACCACCAGTTAGATAATTAAACCTTGAAAAACTAAGAATATAAGAACCAAGAGTGAAGTAATAATGATACATGAAGTAATTAATCCTAGAAATACTACACAAAGATAACTTAATACAACCCTCAGATAGACATAAGGATAAAAACAACTTCTTTATCCAGTAAGCTAGAACAAACACATAAATTCTCGTTTTTTCCCATCCGGAATTTGATTGTAGAATGGGTTGCCTGTAGAAACCAGGAAAACCAACACCTTATCAAAAATTTAAACTCTAATAAAAATGCAGGACTACACACAATCCATAGATAAAGGTAGGGGCGCAATAATCTTCTGTATAGAAAGATAGTCTGTAACAGATATGATAAGACCATTAACTAAATCATTAAACCTTGAAACAACAGAGGATAGAAGAAGAAAGAGCATAATAGTTGCAATGCATTAGAAATTATTTCTGACTTGGAAATACAACATAAAGATAATCTAAAATTATCTTCAGATAGACATATGAATAAAAACATTTCTTAATCAATGTGCAAAAAAAAAAAAAGAAAACACGTACAAATTCTTATTATTCCCATCTGGATATTGGACACTGATTGGATTTCCTGAGAAAACCAGGAAAACAAATACTCTATCAACATTTAAAACTCTTTAAAAGATGCAAGAATAGACACAAGCCATAGGCATAGGGCGCAAACTATCTTCTGTATGGAAGGATTATCTGTAACAGATAAGATAAGACGCTGTATTATCCCATTTCTTGAGTTAGAATAAACCTGAAAGATAGTCTTTAAATAATCAACATCTTCTAACATGTAAATTACTTTAATTCTTCTATTTCAAACTTTTGAGTCATTTAATATGATCTGACTGCTTTTTACACTCAAAAAAAATAATAATAATTTGACTGTAATATGAGACTTTAAATAAAAATTAATGTCTTATTAGTTTATGCCCCAAAAAGTTCAAGTTCCATTTGCAAAAAATTTCAAAACTTTTAAAGAATGTCCTCATTATGTTCCTAAAACAAACATAAATACTGCTTTTCAGGTAAAAGAGATATGGAAAATAAAGAGACCTCTAGTTGACTTTCAAAACTATGAAATTGTTCTTTGCTTTAAAGATAATAAATTGGAAATCTTACCAGATAATACAGAAGTAGATTTGGAACAGTTGCTAGAAGCAGAATGCATTCGGATTATTCAAGCAGGGTAAGCCATATTTTTTTGTACACTTGAATTGCAAGGTAAATGGCTTGGCTCATGGGATTTTCAGACATTTGCAACATGGAGTTATTATATTTAATTTGTGATCAGTATAATTTAATAATAAAATTTTAGGAAAAATTCCTTTAAAATTGTCTCCTCAGCATGACAACTTAATTTTAATATTCAGTATTTTTATTTGTTGAATGTATTTCATATATATAAGTAAAATATATAATAAGTTAAATATTCAAAACAATTGTCTCTATACTGCTGAAATAAAATAACATTTTATTTTTAATGTTATGAGACTTAATTTAAGCTTTCTTTATAAAAGAAAAATAAATCACATGATGAAATGAGAGTTAATGTCTACTCTTGTGACAGCTATCATCATAACATAGCAGCTCATCCAGAAGCAACATTATTAAAAAACATCACGCTGAAGAATTGAGCAGAGCCTTCAGTAAACATTGGAGAAGTAAGCTCAAGAACACAAGAAAACACAAACATGTCAAATCCGATGTGGAGAAAAACACTTCTTTTATATCATAAGCCTAATCAGGAAATCCAAAAAGAAGAAATCAGACAATTTTGCCTCACATAACACTGGAAAACACTGCCTTTATTTCCATGCTTAACGTAGCTACCAATGCTCAGATGAGTAGATAAAAAAGATATTTACTGTATTGTATAAAACTATCTGCTTTTATTATTTAAATGATTTAGTGTTTTGAAAAATCAATTCTTTTCATATAGTTAATTAAACCAATTTATTGATTTTCTTCTAATTGTAATTAAGGTATTAAAGAACTATATTATGTTGTGACATTGAAGAAACAATTAACAGTTACCAAAGTTTAAATTCCATTGTGAAATGTTAGCTTCATGTAAAGTGATTCTATCTGCTACCTTCATAATAATAGGTAATATTTTTTAAAAGAAGAGGCACACATTTAGTAGTTAAAATAATAATAAAAAAGATGTTTCATTAACAAAGGAAATAGAGATTACTTCAGGTTTTCATTAATGATCCATTCACCTTTGAAAGTAAGGTTGAGTAAATATAAATGGTTTAGAAAGCAAAAGATTCCATACCATCTTAAAATGATGTCAAGTATGATTACATTAATCAGACACTTATCTTTTATATATTTGATAAATAAAGAAAAATTATTCACTGCTACTGATTAAGATGCCATTCACTGCAATTCACATGCCAGAATGTTAATTTTTTCCTTTAATTTGTTATTTTTATTATTTTATATTTAAAGCTTTTAGGTTTTTATTTTACCTCTAATGCAAAATTTAAATAATTTAATAACTAGGTATTTAAGAAATTGGTTTTCTTTTTGTTTTTTTATTACTTTATAATAATGAAGGTACTTTGGAAAGTGCAACAACTGTGTGACAATGGGCTTGCAATTAACAAGTGTATAGTATTTTACGATTATATAATATTAGAAATTTGTTTGATTAGATTTTCCTTAAGTGGTCGGTTTATTTTGCTGGTGTTTTCTTTTAGTGTTTTTGAAAACCATTAAATTTTGTAGAAAATTAAAGCTTTAGCATTTTAGTTTTGTGTGTGTTATTTTTACCTCAATAGGCTAAATGAATAATGCTTTTTAAATTTGAATGAAGTTGGTTGTAGTTTGACTAATTGAAATACTTTTTTGACGATTGAAGTGAAAGTCCACAATGGCTAATGTTAAAAAATTTTTTTTTTTAATGACTACCAGCTTAGCATCATTATTATCTACTTCAAAACCTTCAATATAAATTACTAATTACTAAGCTTAAAATTTTCAACATGTAAGTAATTCAACAGGAATGTGTTTAAAAATTATTTTAAAAAACAAAAATTGATGTTTTTCCATGTGTACTTTGAGAGCCATTTGTATATTAACATTTAAAAATTTATTTTGTAAGGAAAAATTATCACATTCAATAATATTAATTTATAAAGGAAAATATTAAAATATATTATACATTATTAATTATAATATCTCATTTAACTCTTTCCCTGCTAAGGGGTTTCGGGGGTTCCTTTGACGTTCGTGCCAGACCATTTTTTTAGTTTGGTAATTTTTTAAGGGTGACTTAAGTATCGTAAAATGTTTAATAAATGTCTAAAGCAACATTGGTGTATCTTATATCAAAAGATAGGAAATTGAATAGAGAATTTAATTATTTAGAAGCAAATAAAATATTACCAAACCAAAACTTATTTTCACTATAAGATTTTGTGATCAGTTTTTGTGTCTTAAATTTTCTTTGTAAAAAATCTGAACTTATCAAACTAAAAGAAAGTCTGCATAGCTGTAATAATTTTCTCCTTTAATTTATCACAATATAAATACCATTTATGAAATAAATGCTTTTAAAATTTTGAAAATATCCCATGTAGGTTTTAAGTTATGACATTTTTTATATTGATGATGACCATGGCAGAAAACTTTTTTCTATTATTTCCTTATATAGAAACGGAACGGTCACCACTGCTCTTTTCCCATATAATGCCGTATCATACGGATGAAAATGTTAACTAAAGCCTAAAACTAATGTTTTATTATTGTTTTAAAATGTTTTTGCATCAATAATTCACATTTAAATATAATACGATAGCAAGAAATACTAAAATTAATTTATATGCGCGTTGAGTAGGCATGGCCATATCTTTGTTTACAAAATAATTCGAAACAAGTTGCTAATTTTAACACTACTGAATGTAAACACATGTTATTTCTCAACAGAAAGGAAGTAGAAAAGAGTTACCTCTCATTTTAAAACTTAAAAAGTCGAATGGGACACTCTAAGCAACGATATAAATTTAAAAACTCAAATCGCCGATACATCTGCGATTGGCACAAACGTGACAATGCAAGATCGCAGATCTATCGGCGATTGGCAGGGAAAGAGTTATGACTTTCTATAAACTGTGCAGTATCACTGTAATGTAACTTTTAAAAAATTTTAACATCCATCATTCTCTTAAATATCTACAATGTACATATCAGATGAGCTTCACGTTGCATATTTTATTCTAAACCCCTCAGAGAAAATTACCATTGTAAAAACTCTGATGGTCATGAACATTTGCAACATTTTTATAAACTTTTTAACAAAATGAGAACAAATCAATCAAGTGATTGAAGTTTTAAAAAATCACTTGATAATAATACTAGGAATAGGAATGAAACAATCTATAAACCCAGTAGATTGAATTTTCACTGATATCTGATCCAGTTGATTAACTCTTAATGTACCAAAGGGCGGTAATCCGCGGTTTACCATTTAGTACCAAAGAGCGGTAATGCGCGACTCGATAGAACTCTCTTAAGAAACGAAATTACAGAAAATAAAAACTATTCAGTGCGGGATAAACGATGTTTTCGACTTCCGGCAATGGCGGCTGTTTACTTCGCTAGTGATATCGCTCGATTTGCGATGTTTTTTTGAAGTTTTTACGTTTTTTTTTCGCAGATGCAATTTTGCTATACTTTATTGCTAAAATAATATTACTAAACTACAGGTAAAAATAGTTTTATACTCAAAACGGTCTTTCGAATACATAAAATAACCATTCTAATTCTAAAAGATGACGTCAGTATGATTAAAATAATAGAAATGGATTTAACGCAATTTTAAAAATTTTATAACCGGTTGATCGCAGTTCGGGAAATTCTTATGGTACTGAGGCGGAAGTTTTCCGAAAACCTTATGACACATTAAGAGTTAAACACTAAGGTTACAACTTAAACTTAGGGTGCTTCAAATAGTTTTAAATAATAAAGCTGGGATTTCTGCAGCACACATATTAGTTCATAATAAATTGACCACAAGGACAGATGGATGGGTGGTCTAAGTTGTAGCGAGCTGGACTACCGATCCGCACCAAGAACCCATGTCGCGGGTTCGGAACCCCGGATCTGGCAAGGCCCCCGGGGCATTGTGTTAACCACACAATCCCATGCTCCTTAGTGGTCATTGAAACTTGTGAACGCTACTTCACATGCTCCCATGGACCTTCATGGTCTGTAAGGGATCAAAAAAAAAAAAAACAACAGATGGATGCCATAGATATATTGTGAACATGTAAAGTAACTTCACTATACAGCTGATAAAATATTTTTAGTGTTTTAAACTATGTCAACAAATAATCCATCAGCGCAATGAGTCAATCACATAACCGCTCTTGTTACAGTCCTCCAATGCGTCACTATGAATATGACAGGTTATGTAATGCTCATGAATACGAGGGACACCCTGGCCTAATATGATCACAGGTGCTCCGCTGCACCCAGGACATGTAGGGGTGCTGTAGATGTAGTTCTCCAGGTCAGTGTCTTCATTGCATTCGCTCCATTGTTTACAAGTGAACTCACCAAAAGACACGTATTGGTCTTTGTACCCATGGAGGTGGGATATGATGATGCTGACCCTATGGACGTCGTTGCTGAATCGCAAGCAGATGATTTTATCAAGTTTTTGGACCTTTTCCTGCAAGGACTTGAACTTGTGGTGAAGGTCCACTTGGTGGGAAACACACTGAATAACGCTCCAGTCCTGCTCAACTTTGCTAGAGATGACTTTCACAACATTTAAATTTTGTCCCCTGAAAGTCACCACGGCATCTTTGGCTTCAAAATCATCAAACACGACAGTTTTGGCTGTACGTACATACAAAATGCTAAACTCTTTCTTTGGTGTTGTCAGACTCTCGCACAAGCGACAAGGACAATATTTCATGTTGCTGATGTCCTGTGTACAGGTGAACAGAAGAAAACCAGTGCCGAAGTGATGCTCATAAGATCTGCCTCCAGCGAACAGGTAAGGTTCATTGGAGTCTGGATGAACTGGAGGCCTCTTTGGGCTGATGAGCTTGACACGTATCAAACATGTGAGCTCAGACAAAGTTTGGATGAAAGTGAGAACATCATCATTTCTGTAGTTTTCTGGTAGGTCACCAACATGCAGAGAACTGATAGGTATAAACTTTTCATGTCTGGGATTTTTTGGACAGTCTGGTAAAGATCCTTTGGGATGCATTCTTTTTCCAGGAAGAGCTGTGAACAAATATAAAATAAAATTTCAGTCAAGAATTCATTTTTATTTAAAAATTAGAGAATTTTTTAAAAAAATTACTCCTCCGGATCTTACTTAGAAATTGTTTCTATAAATACACATTTTAATTGGCTGCCACTATGGGGCTGATCAATTATATTATTTCTCAGAGTTATTGGGTAGTGGATTATCTAAGTTGTCTGCATTTTCTTGTTTCAATTTTTATTTAATTGGCAGGTATTTTATTTTGATATTTCTCATCACAGTTGCAAAAATCCATCATATTTTACTTGCATGCTATGTAAAATGATTAATTGTGAAAATTGCTCTTTGATTTCATTTAGAGCCCTTGCCACTTTTCTTGCTCTTGCCCCTGTTACTGTGTAACCTGCTGCGTGAGCTAGTGATTTAGAAGTTTATTTACGTTCCTTGATTGTTCCTGTAAAAACTAAAATTATTTATATCACATTCGTGGTGCCATTCCAGGTTCAAGGTGAAATCACTCTTTTAAAAGACAATTAAAAAATAATACAAAAATTGTTTTACCTGATCCAAGACCATCAAAATTTTTGGTCTTGACATTTGGTGAGGGTATAGATGTTTGGGTATTCTGTAGGAGCAAAAAAAAAATAAATACGTGGTAACATAACTATAGTTGTTTATAAATTATATTTATTATAAGGTATGGATTAAGATATCCTATGGTGCAAATGATGTTTTGAGATATTTTATAAATCAATTGATTTTAAACTTTAGTGAATTACTTTCAAGTTTTAGTAATAATGCAACCTTAATAATTAGTACTTAGTCTAATGTAGGTAACAGATGTAATTTATATAAATATTTATTTTTATTGAACATAAATAATTTTAGTTAACCTTGTGTAATCATATTTACTTTTTAAATCAATCACATTTTAAAATTCCAATATGAGCATCCAGATTTAAGAATAATTATTTTTAAATATTTATAGTGGGGCCGTGGTGGTAGAGTGGCACGCGCGCTCGACTGTCATTCCGATGGTCATGAGTTCGCATCCATGGGAAGCCAAGGACTTGTTACCGGGGCCTAGGGCGTCCCCGAGTCCCACCCAGCTCCAAATGGTTGAAAAGCGGCGGGGTAATGCGTGAAACCCCTAGCCGTGGCATGTGAATGCTGCATCACTTGCAAAAAAAACAACTGCTGCCTTGTTGCAGATGGTCTTGGCTGAAGCAAATCCAGAAAATACAGCAGACTGAAGTCGAAGACCACGGGCAAATTGGCGCAAAACTCGTGGCACGCAAAACTCAATAATTGAGAACGTAGAAGAAGAAGAAATATTTATAGTAATAGTTGCAAAACATTCCTTCTAAATTATATATTACTAGCAGACCCGGTCGTGCGTTGCAACGATCTCAGTAAAAATGACAATTTAAGAATCCTATGAGTGATATGTTTTAAAAACAATTATGCCAGAAACCTACACTGAAGTGCGAAAAAAAGTCCAAAGATCATGGCAAACAGATAAATAAAATAATAATTTAAAAGCTTTAAAAAAAACGACATTAAAGGGCTAGGCTCTAAAATAAGTGCTACTTTGTACTCAAGCTATGTTTCTCAATATAGTGTAAAATATAGTGGAGAATTAAATTATTAACGTGCATTACAAAAACATTTGGGGCCGCCTACCCGAAGGAATGAACATAAAGAGTTCAGTTTCCTAGAGTAATTATTTATAGACTCTTGAATTTTTATAAGACAAAAAAAAAGACATTAAGAGCCCCAGGGCCCATTTACGACAAGATATAAAGCTTAAAACGATCTCAGTAAAAATGACTATTTAAGAATCCAATGCGTGATCTGTTTTAAAAACTACTATGCCAAAAACCTACACGGAAGTGTGCAAAAAAGTCCAAGTTTCCCAGCAAATGGATAAATAAATCTATATACATTTATATATATATACAGCTTTGAAAAAAAATAAAGAAAAAAAACGAAATTAAGGGGCCGGGCTCTAAAATAAGTGATGATTTATTATTTTTTTAATCGCCATTGTACTCAAGCTTTGTTTCTCTATATCGTGTAAAATTGATTGGGGAATTAAATTATTAACGCGCATTACAAAAACATTTCGGTATGCCTGCCCGAGGGAATGGACATTAAGAGTTCAGTTACTTATAGAAAATATTTATAAACTCTTAAGTTTTTATGTACTAAAATTGGCAAGATCCGTTATTTTCTTAGTAACTTAAACTAACACTAATTTTTGTAAAGGTAATATAAAGGAAAAAACGACATTTAGGGGCCCCTGTGCCCATTCTGCGCAAGATGTCAATTTCAAAAAGCTGTTCATTTTAATTCAGTTTCATCATTCATATATATTCCTATAGATTGTTAAAAATTGAATGGGGAATATATCTTAAGCATATACCAAAAACAGACATTCGGGGCCCCCAGCCCAAAAGTAAATTACATTAGAATTTTAGTGCCCTATAGCATTTTAATATGGGCTACCAAGATTTTGTTAACAAATTTTGGTTAA
>MUZC01000269.1:794219-809013 GCA_002072015.1 Radix auricularia | reverse complement strand
ATTCGGGGCAAGATATAAAGCTCAAAACAACTGTTTATTTTAATATGGATAATAATGGATACATTTATCATTATTTGTCAAGACCTTTAATAATTGAATAGTGAAAAAATTCGTAAACGTTTAAGAAAACACATATTTTGGGCCCCCAGCCTTGAAGGAGTTGCCATTAGGAGTTTAGTGCCCTATAATATTTTAATATAATATTTTAATATTGACTATAAAGTATTTATATACCAAGTTTGTTTAAGATCCATCAATGTATCAAGTAGCTATCGCTTAAACTAATTTTTATATAGCTTATATAGGCAAAAAACGACATTAAGGGCCCCAGGGGCCCATTCGGGGCAAGATATAAAGCTCAAAACAACTGTTTATTTTAAGATGGAATATAATGGATACATTTATCATTATTTGTCATGACCTTTAATAATTGAATAGTGAAAAAAATTCGTAAACGTTTAAGAAAACACGTATTTTGGGCCCCCAGCCTCGAATGGTATTTAAATAATGGCTATCAAGAATTTAATTGCAAAATTTGGTTAAGATCAATCAAAAAAGCAAGTAGTTAGCGTTTAATTTATTTTTTATATAGCTCATATAAGCAAAAATTCACATTTGGGGCCCCCGGCGCCCCTTTAGTGTTAGATTTGAGAAAAAAAAGTAGCCAGTTACCATTCCGTGAGGGTACTCAACAGTCTTAAAAATTTTCATGACAATCAGATGAATAGTTTAGTCAGTTACCACGGACAAGCACACACACACACACACACAGACATATTTTCATTTTTATATATATAGATATACATTTGACATAGAATCATAACATGACTGCTGGAATTAAATATATAGCCAAGTCAACAAAAACTGAGTAAAAAAAAATATAGTGATAAGTAATTGACCTTTGCCAGCTAATAAATGTATACAATATTTATTTAAATGGTATATTATAATTATAAGTTATATCTTTTAACCTTCAATAAATTAAAGAATTTTTTTTTATATATTCATCAGAACAGACTCGGTGACTAGAATTATTCTAATAAATGTACCTAGTATGCTTGTTTTATAGCCCGCTCTACCATAAGCCGACCCCTTCACCACTTTTTGAAAGAGAAAAGTATTAAAAGTGTATTGCCCTCTCGCAAGCCAACCCCCAAAAATAATAGCACAGCTAAAGCAAAATGGTACACACTTTTTAAAAACTACAAGCTAAATCAGTCATTATGATTGTTGATTTTGTACTGCCTATCTTTGTCCTTGTGCTCATTGTCAGGCAAGAGTTACCGGTATTTTAAAATAATCTTTGGGTAAACAGTACATTAAAATTCGATGTTTAAAAATAAATTTGTAAAACAATTTATTAAAATTAAATCATACTAAAAAATAAATTAAATAAGGTAAGTGCAGATGTAGAGCAGCTGAGTCTTGTAGAAATTTAGAAAAGAACCTTGATATACAATAAACACCAATCAGTCGCTCATAAGCCATCCCAAAACTTTTCCCCCTATATATTTCACCCAAAAAAGGTCGGCTTTAGGACAAGTATATATAAGGTAAGTTAATTTTTTTATATTGCAGATTAAAATTCTGACAAAAGGAAAGGATAAACTGTAAATTATTAGTAACCAAACCTTACCAAGCCACACTGAGAATTCCTATGTAATGTGGATTGACAATTAATGTTGCTAAAATTTCCATCAGTTCCCGCACCACTGTGTAAAGGTAAGTTTGTCACCAGGAACCTTGAGCCTCTAGCCTTGAAGCGGTCACTCATAAACAGAGCCGGTGCACCACTACTGCCAGGACAGGTGGCTGTTTTGTATTTCAAAGCACTTAAATGAAAAAGTTCACTCTCCTTAAAATCCTTGCCCACACATTCCCCAAAGCTAATGTACTTTGGCATCCCATGTGGGTGAGAAATTATGATTGCAGCTGAGCTTTGTATCCCAGCTCTACTGCTCTTTGGTAATTGTTGGAATAGTTCATTTTGTTTATTCAGCAATCCCCTGAGCTCCTCAGCCAGTAATCTGTCACATGTGCAGCACTCCACCACACAGCAGTCTCCTTGAATGCTGCGCTCACAAACACCAACCCCATAAAGTTTCTTAACAGTTTTCCTATTTGTTAAATCATGATAGTAAAGCTCTGCAATCAAAGTCTCTGCTTCTGGTCCATCAAGTACTACATGTGTTGCAGTGGCTACAAAAACCTTCCATGCTGGCAGTTTTTCTGTTGAATCTGTTGATGTATAACATCTTGGACAGCGGCATTTATTTTCACTTTCCTCCACATCGTACACGACAAGACCACTTCCAAAGAAATTGTGAGCGTTTCCCCTGAATTCATACAAAGATGAGTAGAGTTTGGTTCTTTCCGGACTTGCATAGCTCATCCGCAGCATGACAGTTAGCTCACCAACAGCTTTAATGTAGCCCTGAATAACTTCATCATCTGGAAGGTTGGCACCAATTAGATACTTTTTAGGATCAGACTGAAAACAAATCCACGCAATAAGATCATGATGCCCTGGATTTTTTTGACATCCATCCCACTGAGCGCTAATACTTCCATCATTTTTTGTGGTAGACAGTTCTTGAGCTAATTAGACATTAAAATATAATTAAATTAGTGGGTCATTAAAAATGTAATCCAAAATGAATCATGTAAAATGCAGAGTAACAATGCATTGGCACTAGCAAAAAGAATTATAATCTTTCGGAAGTAGCTGCACATATCTAATGTTCTTACATTTTGAAGGAAATAATAGTCAGTTTATTACCCAAATTAAACATTGAATAAAATAATTAAATGAGTATGTGAAACAAGTCAGTTTAAGATAAAAGTAAAAGACAGTTGCTTAAAAAAAAATTGATTATTTTATATCATTCAAATTTTCATATATACATATATCATTATTTTTAGTTAAGGCAAATGTTTTTCTTATGAAAAAAAATTGTCCAGGTAACAAGCATACCCATTTGGGGACTTGCTTGCATAACACTTGTTGCAGTCATATTGAATTGTGTGAAATAACATTAATTATGATACATTCCTGAAATTGAAAATATATTTAGATATTACTTAAGACATCACATTATTATTTAATGAAACTTAAATAATTTTCAATTAATTTTTGTGATCTTTTAATATTGAATAACACATTGGTAGTTAATCAAAATTCATTTGAAAATAAATGTATCTATTTATGGTAAGATGAGATTTTATTTCATAGTCTTAAATTATTTTCCAAATTAGCCTTTGAATGAAATTTCAACTGAAAGCTACCTTTCTAATTGGAAAAAATGATTAGTTATGTTAACCAAGAAATAAATACCTAACTGATGAACTTTGCCTATAAAAAATTCAAATTTTCTTAAGGATCTTTTAGGTTTAACTTAAAATACAAACATGATTTTTTAAGAAGTAATTTTAAAATTTTATAAAATAAAGAATAAATGAACTAAAATTGAACTTTTGTTTAGTCAAGCCACTGATAACGAGTTTAATTGTTCAGAGTCCAACTTGTTAAGTGAAACATTCATATTACGAAAGAATTTTTCCCATACATATCAATGTAAAATAAAATAATCCATTTCATGCTTAAAAAACACTAATTTTTCACAAAACTTTATTGACATTACCGTATATACTCGAGTATAAGCCGACTTTTTCAGCACATTTTTGTGCTGAAAAAGCACCCCCTCGGCTTATACTTGAGTGAAAAAAAAATGACCCCAGAAAATGCCGCCGCTCTGCAGCCAGATATTAGCCTGTAGTCACTGCAGCCCGCCTGCCTAAACTGATCTAGTCACTGCAGCCCGCCCCGCCTCCACTGGTTGCTAGATCGTCTCCCGACTTGAGTCTAGCAACCAGTGACGTAATTGAGAGGAGAGCGGAGACCGACGTGCCAAGACCTCCTCCACTCAGCAGAATACTTGTTACGTCGTTGTCTGGGTTACTTGTTATGACCAAACGGACAGATCAACTCAAGTAATAACTCCAACACTTCTGAACATCTCTAACTTTATTAACAACAAAAGGTTCCACCATTAACGAACACGTCCTAACTCTCGCTCACACCAACTGCCTCTCTCCTACTACGTCACGCTCCCACACTTACGTCATCCCTTTCATATCGTGCGCACTGCACCGCACCAAACACAAGTAACACATTGACATGTCAGGGAAAACCCAATAACTTCATAATGTTTCCCTGACAATACTCGAAGCCGCCGCTGCCCGTCCCGTCTCCACTGGTTGCTAGATCCCCTGCTGATTGGCGTCTAGCAACCAGTGACGTCAGAGAGAAGAGACAGAGGCGGACGTCCTCCTCCGCGCCTTCTGAGCACCTGAGCCCCTATGCCTATAATTAAAAACGAAGTTCAGCCAGCCAGGTGAGCCATTCCTGTGTGTGGCGCTGATATGTGCGTGGGTTTATGCTGAATCTTGTAAGTAATAAGGGAAATAACTCTTGATAGTCATTGTAAGAATTAATTAATAGAGTGAGGTTCTTGAGCTAAAGTTTTTGTACTTTTAAAGTTATTGTTGATACCATATTTTTTTTGTTGACCCTCTTTTCCACTTATGGAGCTAATTTACTGTTTCTCTTTGAAATAAATATTATGTGTTTTAATGTAATTTTATTGGTATCTATTATTTTTTAAATTTACCAGTAGCTGCTGCATTTCACATTTCCCACCCTCGGCTTATACTCGGGTCGGCTTATACTCGAGTATAATTCAAATAAAATTACTTGTGAATTATAAAAGAGTGAAAGAACAAGATTAGAATTTAAATTTGAACAAAAAATGTAAACAAAAATATGAATTTATGACATATAATTATTCTTTTTTAAATAGAAAACTGTCCTAATACATTTGTTTTTGCAGATGCTTCAAAAATTGTCAATAATGTGTCCTAACTGTTTTGCTGACATGATTGACACTCCATATTTAAGAAACCATTTCCTTAATTGTTATGGAGACTAGTGCAAATCATAAATGTTAGCCAAATTATTGTAGTTGCACGTTAGATTAGCACAGGTTATTACACTTTGCACATAAAAAATTTACGCAAGCACACTGTTTCCAAACTTTTTTTGGGTGGGACCACTTTTTGTAAAAGCCACGTGACCCGTGACCCCCATGAAATGTAAATAAGTCATTATCAATTGAGGTTTTACAAAAAAGAGCAAATTTGTATAATAAGAATATTTTTTGGCAGCAGTTGGCGTCCACCAGAAAACCTTTGCGAACCCCTTGGGGGGCCCAGGTTGGGAAACCCCTGCACTCACAGACTGTGCTTAACACAGAATAATGCATCGAGTGAAAGTGCAAGCTTCCAGAAAAAAAGGACTTTCCTTTCATGAAACTAGTTATGCAAATCTTTGCTCTTTAAGGGAGCAACTTTTTCAAAAATATTTTTGCTCATTATGCAAAAATCTCAAATGAGAGGTGCTTGTTATGAGAATGAGAGGTGCTCATTATGAGAGGTCTGATTATGTAAAGAAAATATAAATTGTATTATTACTAGTAAAGGCTATAATGTAAAAAATGAGACTAATTTACATAACTTACGAACTAGTTATTAAGGGACACTGTGGTCGAGTAGCAGTGTTTTCAGCTGTAGTACCTACAGTCACAGGTTTGAGTTTTGGTGAAGGCAGGGTCTGGTTCCCGAGGCTTAAAGGTGTTTCTGTGTCCACTCAGCTCCTAAATGGGTACCTGACATCAGTTAGGGAAGTAAGTTCTAGGTTGTGGCTAAAGAATCTTGTGAATGCTGCTTCACTTTCACAATTAGAATAGATAAGTAGTAGCAGTTGATTGTTATTTTTTATCTGCCGTTTGTAGAAGAAGTAAAAATATTGTATTATTTTGATCATTGCTTGATAGCATTTGTAAATTTGTTAAAGAAAGAAACAATTGAAGACAATAACCTTTTAAAAGGCCTTTTATTTTTAGGATGTTGTATATGTCGTAACAGCAGACAATTTGACAGGATTTTGCTAGTATTACAACATACACAACTTCAGCAACGACTAGTCTTAGTTGCCATAATATCTTAACAAACTCTTCTTTAAATTTTATACGCGTATAAAATAATATGACATTAATTCTACTCTTACTTATGTGTGTATTAGTTCTAAAATCTAGATTTATTTAAATAGATTTAATATTGGTCTACCGATTATATTGGCCGATTTCGTGTAAGCGATGTTGATGCCAAGTATTAAAATTTAGTATTTACTATTAATATACCATAAATGAAAATGCACTTGATAGCAAAGATTTGCATACAATCGCAGGACTCTAAAACAAATAATTTGTTTCATGTGGAATAATAAAATGTACTGTGTGCAGACCTGTCATTGGAAACCATTCCATTTATTTTCATCCTTCAACCTCATTTTCACTCCATTACTATCTCTATTGTTTTTTTCAAGTTGTTTTATTCATAAAAGTTGGCTGTGTGCAAAATTTATTTAACTATAATAGTTAAAATTAACAATTGTAAGTCAAAGCCAAAGGTTAAAAAGGAGTTATTAATGTTTTTGCACATTTTTAAAAAGGAAAGTTGGTTTTGTCATGAGTCATATCCATATGCCATATGTCACATGTCTTAATGTCTATGTAGACCATAATCTGGAACTTGTATACATATCAGTATTATTTAGTATTATCAGTATCAGAAAATTTGTTTCGGCAAAAAAAGTTTGATAATAGTGACAAAAATGCATATGGGTAGACCCCTAAGATTTAATCAACATATCTGCTTTTCAGACAAAAAAATAACAAAAATTACAGTCACCATCGCATTCATTGAATTGTGATTGGTCTAACAAACAAACAAAAACACACACAAAAAACCCTTTTTAAAACTGGACAGGAGCGGGATTTGATGCAGCTACCGGATTAACCTACAGGGGATGGAACTATCGCTTCGTCTAGTCTAGAGATACTCATGTCAAATAAAATTATAGATGTTTGTCACTAAGTTTACACCAACCTAGTTTTTTTTTTTCTTTTTGGCAGTGGCTATTGAGAGCCCACGTCTTAATAGCCCACAAGCTATCGAGACACTAGCGTCTTAATAGCCCACAGCAAACAAAATAAGCCAATGAAAATTAAGTAGTTGTCCTTGACTGACATCACGCGCCAAGTGGGGAAAGAGAGGGGGTCATGCCTTTGTAACGGTGTGTGAGAGGGTGTTAAATATAATGTCGCATGTAAATGCACAACTTTAAATAAAACTTCTACAAAAATATTCGATTGCTTGCTATTTCTTTAAGGACATTTTCAGTGGAAAAAAAAATTTAAAATTATAATGCCACTTCTATAAAAGGTAGAAAAACAAAACAAATGTTTTTCGTGTCAAGCCCTTTAAAATGATATATTATTTAAGCATATTGGACTACATTTACATTTCCTGTCAAAGTACTGAGTATAAGCCACACCACATAACTATTAGCCTAAGGGGCCATCCTTACGCAAGCAGGGGGAGGGGGGTCTTTGAAAAATGGCATTCTGTGTATGAATGGATGTGTACAGGGTGGGGGAGGGTCTCCACTGAATGCGTACTTATGCACAACAAATGTAATTTGCATAATACTAAGCCTTGTAACGTAAACCGCCCAGACTCTAATGGCATTTTTAACTGACTGAGTCAAGACTGAGATGCAATGTCTTATGTTTTAATGCAAACCAAATTCTGAACTTTTAAATTCAGACCACACGTTCACACATTTCTTGAAATTAGTAGATGTTTCTCTTTTTCTCACTGGTGTCTCAGCCGTAATATATACATAAAGGGGGTGCGATTTCACTGCTTATATCTCTATATTTTAATAAGTCTTTTGGCCGTCCATGCGATTTTTACTCTCCTTTCGCCAGTGTTACAAAACTTAGACCCCCCCTCCACAATATGATGATTGCCCCCCCTCAATATTTTTTTTAAAAAATTACCACTTTTCAATTAACATTTTTGTCATATAAATATGTAATATGTATTTAGTGTAAGTCTTCACTCTTAGTCTATTATCGTTAACACACGTGAAGCCATTTAATTGTAACTTAATAACTTGTGAGCAATCAAGTGGAACTTTTATTTCAAGTAGCGCATTTTGATTTCTTAAACATCGCCCCACCGCCTTATCTTACATCCTCACTAATGCGTTATCCTTATTCGCCCCCACCCACAGGCGCATGACGTGATGTATGAATGGCCCGTTCATGCATTGTTAAAGAGAATAAAATTAGAATTTTCTATTACTTCTCTTGTATTTTTTAACTTAATTCGACATGAAAAACGCATTGTTACATTTAAATATGTATTTACTGTAAGACAATCGAATACTTTTGTAGAAGTTTTATTTAAGTTGTGCGTAAATTACATGTTATATCATATTTAACATATCGTCACAAATGGGATGGAGACAGACGTCCGGAGGCATCTCGGTTGTAATCTGAAGTTTGGTATGTACTTATTCCAGTTTCAATGTTGCAGTTCTCAATTTTTTTAGAATGTACCCCTAGGCTACATTTTTACTTAAATATTTCTGTAGTTGTGCTTATTGTGCCTTACACTATATAAATATTTAAGATATAACTAAAACACTTTACAGTGATTCTAAAATTGAAATCTCCGACAACATAAAATTGTGTGTGACCTCTAACCTCGATTATGTTTGTTTATTGTTTATTGTGTTTTCTAAATATTTAAGTGTATGTTTGGAATTAAGCTTAACAAATTCCAAACTTCGGAGACTACCTCACGCCTCACGGGAAGTTATCAGCTGTACAGTTAGGACAATTTCCTTGGCTGCTCGTGCCCTCCCAGTCATTATAATCAGTTAAAAAAGTTCATATAGTTTATTTAATAATATTTAACAATAGTGGGGTACATTTTCAAAAAATTAGAACTACAACTTTGAAGCAGGAAGTGGACTAAAAAAATAATAAATAAACTTCAGATTACAACCGAGATGCCTCCGGACGTCTGTCTCCATCCCTACCCCCAAATCATATTTTAAAATCGGAGTGTCTACTGCTACGACAAAGTAACGGCAGACAACCCACGCGTGGCTGGTGCTACGACATGTCGTAACGCCAGCAACATCCGCCCGGGTTGTCTGCCGTTACGACATGTCGTAAACAATTTTCTGTATTTTCAATTATGCTATTACTAATGCTTAAATACTAAACTATAATTCTCATAATGAAATATCATGATCACTAGATAAGCTTATTAATGAATTTTAAAAGATTTTTAAAACATCTAGGCTGAGCAATTAAATGAAAAACAGTTATGAATTTAAAATATTACACTTTGTCAGTAGCTTCGCTAGATCAAGTGATGGTATGGTTACTTCGGAAATGATATAATACTATCGATAGCGGGATCGAATCCCGTTGCCGTCATGTTTTTTTTAAAATTTCATTTGTTATTATAATTATTTTTTTTAAAAATCATGAGTATGCTGATAATTTTTGTTATTATTCTGAAAAGCACTTACGTTGAATAAATCTGTTAAAATAAAATTATTTAGATTTTAGACATGTCGTAACGCTAGCAACATCCTACCCGGTCGTTTGCTGCTATGACAGTCGTAAAAATGTTATATGTGCTTACTTACAGTTACGACTAAAGCTGTATTTAATTATGCTAATACAGTGGAACCCACTTACCTTGAGCTCGCTTAGCTCGACCACCCTATTATGTCGACGTTTTTTATTGGAACGGCCAAATTCTCTCTTTGTCTTAGCATTTTCTCGTCGTTAATTCGATTTTTTTAAGTCGCCGAAACCTCATAACACGAGCACAAAAAAGGGTCAAATTAGCCAACTAAAAATCTGTTAACTCGATCCCCATGACCAATCGCCAATTTTGAAAATGTTAGCTATGATTTCCGTCTCAACATGGTCTGCTGGTGACGTCACAGCCCACTTGCGTTTTGCTCTCAGCGCTGTGTTGCTTCTGGTACTATGGCAATGGCCATCAAGGCCACGAAAAATATCAGCTTGCGACGTGTGCTGGTGACGTCACAGCCCTCTTGCATTGAGACATGTGTTGCTAACTTAAATCGCCAGTTTCAGAGATGTGTTGGAGATTAATAAAAGTTTTTATCGATAATCGACGTTGGTTTTTATTTTAAATTTGTAAATTTCTGCTGTCAGTTGGTGCACATATACCTTTTGTTGTTAGCAAACATGTATGTACAATTTTAAAGCATGCCGTTAGCTTCATCAAACAAATAATGGCAATGCTGTTGTGTTAAAAAAAATATCCAAAAACACGTGCATGAACATTAACGCTAGTGATTGGACGATACCAAAATCATAGGCTGCTTACTGTAAACAAGGCTCCCCAGATTTTAAAATATAAAAAAGACTACAGACAGTTTACCCATCCCCACTCTCAATCTCCCACACCCTTGTTGTTGGTTAGTCCTATTAGCATCAAGTTACCGAAGGAATTGTAAGCTGAGGGGATCGTATGGAATAATAAAATGTACAGTGTGCAAATTTGTTGTCATTGGCAACCATTCATCCTTCAAACTCATTTTGACCATTACATGTACTGTACTACTGCTTTGTTCTCATTGTTTCATTCATAACAAGTGGCCGTGTGCAAAAGCCATTTAACTATTGGTTAGAATTAATTAAAATATGTCAAAGTTGAAGGTTCAAAAGGAATACCTAATTTATTTGTGTACGTTTATATAGAGAAGAGTTCGTTTCGTCATGAGTCATATATAGGTAACGATACACCATCATTTGTGTAGCTTGTAAGGAAAATCAAGCAAGTGGCTTCGAAGGCACAGTATGGCTCAATCTGGGAATCACCGCAAAACAGCAATATATTTAAACTTAAACGGTCTTTTAAAACCAACGGTTTTAAAAACCTTAAGAAAGAGTGAAGAAATAGGGTCCCGATATTCCGATACGATTCTGATTAATCATCCCATCACTAATTAACGCACAACACGTACATAAAGAAATTTCAAGCGCATGTTAATATTTTGCCGCCATATTGGTTTTTGCTTTAACTCGATCATCGGTTATATCGATGCCATTTTTCATACCCCAACGCCGTCGACTTAAGCGGTTTCGACTGTACTACTTTTTATTTTTTAAAATTCTTTTGATTTGTGAATTGACACTCAGTCGGCATCATCGACGAAAAAGGTGAGGCGTGAGTTTAAAAACTGACTATAAACAATCACTGAAATTGTTTTCAAGATATTTTTAAAACATTCTCTGAATTGAAGGCATCGCGAAAAAGTACTGAACTTACTCAACGCAAGTGGGGAAGGGAGGCATAGTGCATCATACCTGCAGACTTGCTCGTCATAAAAAGTGCAAAGAGAGGCGGGGGGGGGGGTGCTGAGAAAACGGACACAAACAGCAACACGAAGTAATAGTACTAATAGTAATAGGGGGGAAAAAGGCGAGTAAATGAGGAGTCCTGTGCGGTTGTTATTACCTGCCCCCCCCCTTCCTCCATAGTAATAGTATTAGTAATAGAGTGAAAATGAGGTAGAAGGATGAATGGATTGGTTTCCTGTGACAAGTCTGCACACGGCACATTTTATTCCACACGAAACGAATTATTATAGGCCTACATTCTTGCGATTGTGCGCGAATCGTTACTTGAGGATTTTCATTTACGGCTTTAGGCTTTATGGTATACTTAATTTTTTATGGATCTGCATCACTTACACAAGTATACTATAGTATAGCAAAATCGGCTGATATATTTATAATCGGTAGACCAATATAATATTAAAATTAAATCTATTTAAATAATTGGCTAATTATCGTTGTACGGATCCAAGATGGTGGCAGCATCGAGGACGGTAATATTGCTAGGTCGGAAACTCTATACACCGCCCAATTTAAGAGAAATTAGTAAAATTTTTAACATTTTTATAAGTGAATGTTTCCAAAATGGAAGTTAATAAAGAATTTAGGGTTAGGTTTAGTTGTAGTGCTTCAGAAGTTTGCATATAAACAAAGATGGCGGCCGGATCCGCTAAACGATAATTTACCAAATAATTTATTTAAATAAATTTAGATTTTAAAATTAATCCACACACAAATAATGTCGTATTATAATATATATATGGGTATACAATATAAAGGAGTGACTAAAACTAGTCGTAGCAGAAGTTGCGTATGTCGTAGCACTAGTCACTAGTTTCCTGACCGGTTTGTCTGCTGTTACGACAATCTTGTCGTAACGCTAGCAACATCCCGCCGGATCGTCTGCTGTTACGACATGTCGTAGCTTTAGTTTCCTGACTAGCGTTACGACTAGCAACATCCGACCGGGTCGTCTGCTGCTACGACAAAAGGGAGCGTCTATTCGCAATCGATTGCGAATAGATTTCAAAACCCTATTCGCAATCGCGCTCGTCCACTTCCGGTTAATGCTATTCTTATTAACATTGTTTATAAAATGATGTCTATAAAATTGAAGAGTTACAAGTATTCACTGAGCCTTTCATTGAACCTCCGATTCTATATGTGCATTCAAACAATCTCTAAAACCTATCACTAAACCTAACCCAAAACCCTAAAAACTATCACTAAACCTAACCCAACCCTCAAAACTATCACTAAACCTAACCCAAACCCTAAAAGCTATCACTAAACCTAACCCAAACCCTAAAAACTATCACTAAACCTAACCCAAACCTTAATAACTATCACTTAACGTAACCCTAAAGTCTATCCCTAAACCTAGCATCAAAACAAACCATTTTTTAAAATAAAAAAAAATCTTATTCATTATCAATTCATGTAATATTGTTTGAAAAAAAAAAAAAAAATAGGCATCAATAAGAAATCGAACCCCGGACCTGCGATGTAGCGTACTATCTTAATATCAATATGAACACACATTCACAGATGAAATTTTTAACCTTATAAAAAAAATGTTACCAAGAATAGAAATAACCGGAAGTGAACGAGCGCCGATTGCGAATAGGGTTTGAAACCTATTCCCAATCGATTGTGAATAGTCACTTCGACGACAAAATTGTCGTAGCGCTAGCCACATCCTTTTAAAAGGCAGTGGCTATTGAGACGCTAACGTCTGAATAGCCCACAGGCTATTGAGACACAAACAAAATAAGCCAATGAAAATTAAGTAGTCGTCCTTGACTAACATCACGCGTCAAGTGGGGTAAGAGAGGGGGGTCATGCCTTTGTGACGGTGTGTGAGAGGGTGTTAAATATGATGTCACATGTAAATGCACAACTTTAAATAAAACTACCACAAAAGTATTTGATTGCTTGCTATTTCTTTAAGGACAGTTTCAGTGGCAAAAAAATAATAAAATAAAATAAATAATAAATATAAAAAAATCAGAACGCCACTTCTATAAAAGGTAGAAAGACAAAACAAATGTTTTTCGTAACAAGCCCTTTAAAATAGTATATTATTTAAGCATATCGGACTGCATTTACATTTTCTGTCAAAGTACTTAGTATAAGCCACGCCACAATCAATTAGCGGGACCATCCATACGCAAGCAGAGAGGAAGGGGCGTCTTTGAAAAATGGCATTTGGCGTATGAATGGATGCGTACGGGTAGGGGGGCAGTGTCTCCTCTGAACGCGTACTTACGCACAACGAATGTAATTTGCATAATACTAAGCCTAATAACGTAAACCGCGCAGACTCTAACGGCATTTTAACTGACTGATTGAGTCAAGACTGATATGCAATAATGTTTTATATTTTAATGCAACCGAAATTCTGTACTTTTAAATTCAGACAAAACGTTCACACATTTCTTGAAATTAGTAGATGTTTCTCTTTCGCCCATCGGTGTCTCAGCTGTTATATATACATAACGAGAGTGCGATTTCACTGCTTAAAATATATATATTTTTTTAATATTTTTTTTTGGCCGTCCATGAATGACGTCCAGTGGCGTAGCGAGGGGGGGGCAGGGGGGGAATGCCCCCGGGCGCCACGTTAGGGGGGCGCCAAAATGAGTATTAAAGCTCATTATTTAATTTCATTTTAATGTAAACTAATGTATCCCAAATACGTTTGCAAGATTGAATATTGGAACTCCGAACATATCTTTATTACAAAACAGTTGTTAAACATGATTTAGGCGCCCCCATTGAGCGTTAAGGGGCGCCATTCTACTCATAAATAAATGACACATCCTAATGTAGGATTGCTGATGTGTTTTTTTTAATTTAAAAAACTGTGAGTTGATGGTAGTGAGCAGTAAGAGACCAATACGATTCTTTTAATAGAGCTACCAGAGACGACACTAAAGGCAACCAAAATTACCAAGACAAGAAAAAGGAGTGGCTTAAAGCAGTGGTTCTCACCCTGTGGTCCACTGTAGGATTAATCGAGAAAGACTAGCAAGTAAAAGAATTAACGCAGACTTAAATATATTTCTGATCTGGCCATAATGGTTTTTAATTTTATCAAGCTCTTCAATTAAATTCTCGTCTCTTTGATTTCTTATGCTTGAATATGAATTTTGAACGTTAACAGTTACTAATGTATACTGAAGTTCGCTGGTTATCTGACTGTTTTAATTACGCGATGACGTAAGAGATTTTCATGTAGAAATAACTCAAAGCTTGTTGATAGTTTGAACCATGGCTAATGGGTTGCTGTTCTGGCTTACTTGGCTGAAATTTTTGAAAAGCTCAATAAACTTAATTCCACTCGGCAAGGAAAGCAGATACATTATATGACTCTCAGTGACAGAATGTCTGCTTTTACGAAAAAGCTTGATCTTTGAAAAAAAAAATTATTT
>MUZC01000269.1:757782-783334 GCA_002072015.1 Radix auricularia | reverse complement strand
GGGATCCACGCAGTTGTGACGATATGTGACGAGGGGAAAGGGGTGTTTAAGAAATGTGATTTCACATAAAAACGCTCAACTTTAAATGAAATTCATCTTAAATAAGTAATTGCATTTATTTAATGGCATATCCAATGGCTTCACACGTTTTACGATATTAGAGTGCAGTCTCTTACTATATTAGGGGTGTTATCGATTAATTTAAATTTAAACGTTAACTTTTGAAAAATTATCGAATAATATTTTAAGTAATCGATATTTTTTTATTAGAGCTAAAAATAAGACTATGACGTCATGAAACGGAAAATTTCAAGGGAAGTAACAAAAACAGGCAACTGACATTTTTAAATTTTAAATATATAAGTTGTGCAACATGATCTCAATGAATTTAAATTTGTTATTGTTAATTAAGTAAAAACAATGTTTAATTTTGTATATAATTTTCTTTATAATAACAGCTTTATTTTAAAGTTTACACTTTAAAAATCCCTTTTTTTTAAAAATGGAGAAGTTTGTAGGTAAATAAAGCAAACTTAGTTAATTACTTATAACTAATTATTTATTAACAAATCGTAAAAATTGCACAAAACACGTACCACGCATTTAAATACTTTCTTATCGATTAAAACACTTTTAATTGGTAAAAATTATTACCGATTAATCAAGAAGTTAATCGATAATTTCCGCAGCCCTACACTATATACATACTTAAATGGCAAAAAAAAAAAAGAAAAAATCATTTACAACATACACATTTTCAATGAGAAAATACGGCTTTTAAGGGGTGGAGTGCAACGTTTTGTGATGTCATATTGGAGTGGGGGGGTATAAGTTTTTGTGGCATCATGTGACGAGGAGGAAAGGGATGGGGGACGTTGAAAATTTACGAAATCTCTAGAAATCGTTACGCGAAGTTTTTCACTTACAAACTTACTCTTCCCTTCCTGAATTCTGGCGTGACATGGGTCGCTGATCAAACAAAGTAAACTAACAGGACATCAACGTTTAAAACTATAATAAAAATGAAAGACTAAACGTAGACCTTAAATAAGTGCAACTCAAAAATCGTCCTTAATCAGATAAGATAAGATACCAGGGAGTGGTAGTTTACAAACGGTTAACATTATGTTACTAACATTCACTCACTTCAAATGCCGTGCGAAACTCGAATATTCTCTTTTGTGAACGTTGTCCGCCAGGCTGGACCACATTAACAAGAATTCCGGCTGATTGTACCTCTGATGGAAAGCACACTATTTTTGTTTGACATGCAACTATTATTTTCTTAAACTTAAAACTATCTGACAAAATAAGATTAATAAATAATTTTTAAAAAAAAATATATAAATACGATCCTGAATTTATTTCGTAATGTGTATATACTGTTTATTTATTATGAAGGAATTGTTAAAATGAAACCAAGAACACAACAAGACTCATAAAATATAGTGAGTATCTTTTAAATAACAATTCTGTTTAATTTATCATGACAATTTCTTAACATATTTGCAACAAGGCTGTACCTGGATTAACTAATAATTGTGTTGTCATGTTGATTTTTCACTTCAAAGATTTTTATGGTCACCTACTGTAAGGAAGCCTGGAAAAAAATATACAATTAGGCTACTACTAGACCAAACCAATAATGAATAATAATAATGAAAGATGTTTTCAGATTCATTATTGCCAGTTTATTGAGAAATAATAAAGTGATCCTTATTTTGCTGTAATTGAAACACAATGTTATAAAAGTTTGATGAATATTTTTTTTAAAAATTTACTTTATTATTAAGTCTGTGTTAAATTAAAATAGACACTACTTTATGGTTGGTTTTCTAATTTGTTTATGTAATCAAAGAGCCACAGCAAATCGGAAATTTCCGAAAGTCTGAATATTAATTTTTAAAAATAAAATCGGAAATTATTAAAAACTGTAATTTTTATAGTTATCGTACGATGTAGATTCTAGTATTTTTAAATAGAGTAACTTTCTTCATTTCAATTCTTTATATTTTTAAAATTCCACCAAAAATAGAATGGCATTAGATCTATGGGTTGTTAATAACATATCGTTGTAATTCTCCAAGAGTTGGTTTAATGTAGTATTACTGAATTAAGTATTATGTTTGGCTGAATTTATCAAATTGACTGAATTGGGAAGGCGATAGTCAAGCGGTTATTATAATACTAATACACCATGATGAAAATGCTGAGTTTAAACAATGGTGCCCTTGTATGGGATAGTGCACACAGGAAATTTGTTAATAAGTAAACAAGTATTTTAGGAGTTAAATAAAATAATATTTGGGCTCAGATTATGAAATATAGGCAATATAGGCTTTAATGTACATTAATTTTGACTATAACATTTGCTTATAATTCTTATTCTAAAAACGTTCATTTGTTACAAATACAAGATAAATGCCAAAGTTTTGTTTTGTTTTGAAACTATTAAAATTACATCTTCAAAAGAAATAATTGAATAAAATAAAAAAGAAATATTTAAAAGGAACTATAAAATGATATGAATGAATACATGACAGAAAAAAAAAAAACACATTCAAGCTAAAAAAATTGTTTATTGCGTTAATTAAACTAAAAAAGTCATTTAAAAAAATTACAATCATTTATTATATTTTAGAATTTAGTTCTAAATAAAACATGAGAATATTGTTTAAAATTGACTTTTGAAAACGTTAGAAAAATATTTTTTTTTTTTATTGATTAGTCATTTCAATTTCATTTATGGTATTTAGTTCAACGCCAACATGTTCATAGATGTGCCTATCTTCATTGGTTCCTGCAACATTTATAACTTGAATCCTATTGGAATGACGGAGACTGCTAACGCTATTGGTGCTTGAGTCGCCACTATGCAACGGGGTGTCAACGACCAAATATCCTTGATTGATTTCATCATATTGTGAGTGGTTCGTTGTTTTCATACACGGGATGCAGTTATTAAGAAAACTGGATGTTGCTGCCAACAAAAATATAAATATGATCATGTATGACAGTCTCAATGTGAAAGTAGTGTTAAAAGTAATGAAATATTATTTTTCATTAATGATTAGTCACTATTTACTACATACATGCTTTTAAAAATTTGATTTTGGTATTATTATTTTTATAATTTATCTTTGTACAATTTCAGATTTACTGGAGTAATAGTTTTATACTTAACATCAAGTAAGTAAAATTTGATGTTTTAAAATTAACAGGGCATTACAGTTTTATGTCACAATTTTTGCTACATCAGATATTCGGGCATGTTTGACGTAGTGCAAAACAAAAAAGGTAAAAAATAAAAAAGACATATATTATTATTATATAAAGTTATTTATCTAAAATTTTATATTTTAGACAATAATTTAATTAATCAAATCTAATAAAAATATTACTCTTTCTTTTGAAGNATATATATATATATATATATAAACGTACAGAATATATAAAAGATACACTAGTTGCCTCTTCTTTATTTCGTTATAACGTAACTTAGATTGTCATATTTACTCAAATGTATTTGAGGGTATACACTAAGAGTGAATTAGACCCTTAAAGTAAACAAATTATCTGTTAAAGAAACAGATCGATCTCTTAAATTTGCGGCGCACACAATATTTCCCATTAAAATATAAAATAAAAATAACAATGCAAGGCAACAAATGTTAAATAGTCTGGAATATTACTTGAGCAAAATAATACTCGTCAGGTTACTGGTCATGTAAAAATAATTTAAAATAATGTGTTTTCTTATTAACGGTAGTTAAAATACTAAAATAAAAACAATTTTTTAAAACATTTGTAGAAATTTCATTCACAATGGGATTTCGTTTCTAAATAAGATCACATAATACGACTCCACTAAAACCCTTTGAAGATGGTGTGTTGTTGCAAAATAATTTTTGTGAGTGTCTCATTTTTTAAAAGTCTAAGCCCATAAAGAAACCTTGCTCACCTAATGATTAATCTTTCATTAAAAATCATATATCATTAAATACTGTAATTTAAAAAAATATTTTTCTACAATATAATAAAATACATATACATTGTAATTTATTTATCTAAATAATAAATTAATTTGAGAAAAAAATAGGACCTATTTGAATAAATATTGTGAGATTTATTCCGAAATCAATATCTTGTTTATCGCCAGTAACATTCGGAAACATGACAACCAGAAGACTATTGTTTCCTGGACTAAACTTATTTGTCTTAGAAGTAAGGGTGCAAACAGCTGTGCGGGGTTTTGACGTTTGAACAAGCAGGACATCGGTTTCTTCAATGAAAATGCCGACCTTAGAATACTAAAACATTTATAAATCAATTTTTAAGAAAATTAAAATTTAAAAAATAAATAATTTATACATATTAATAACGGTTTTCAGTAAACAACAACTTAATAGGAATTTTATTAGCAATTAATTAATACATAATGTAAAGTAATGGTATTTAATTCACATAGAAAAAAAACTGTTATATACACAAGAGCAAAGGTGTTGTTTAAATTAATATCAGTTTTCAAACACAGTATACACAGTTTATTTTAAAATTAAAAACAATATCTTAAAATAATTTATTTAATAAAACTCTGGTCTCTGTTTTTTTTACACTTCTTGATATAAATACTTTTAAAAAATTGAACAAACGCAATAATTAGGCGTAAGTAAGGAAAATAATAATAATTTTTAAAAAGCCAAATGAAAATAAATGAAATAATAAAATAAAATAAAACAGTAAAAAACAATTTTTTGACTGAAAATATAAGAGACTTATCTAAAAGTATGCTCAATATTACATGCACCGCGAGATAAGCTTGCTTACACATTCACATATAAGATATATATTGTAAGTGAATGTGCAATATAACACGTGACAGACTAGTAATATTCATAAAATTTCATTTTTTTAAATAGAATACATTCGACTGATTTTGAAATTAAATTTTTTTTTTTTTTTATCATCGCCACCTTTCTTTATGCAAAATTTCCGCTGATAGGATAGAGGCAGACACTACAAATTAAGATAAAGAACTTAGAACTGAAAAAATCAAGAAAGTGACAAAAAATAAGCAGTTTATTAAAGTGGTATATTTTCTAAATACATACATAATCTCCCTTGATTTTGAATCGACATTTCGTTTCATTGTAAAATATGGGACTTCTACATATCACGCTCAGGCTGTCTTCAACTACATGGTGATTGCAAAATATAACATCAGTTTTATCTGCAATAAATTAGTTAACATGAACAAAAGTTAAAAAATCAATACAAATAAATTATAGCGAATCTCCGAAAGACATATAATGAATAAGGGTGAGACTATTGTTTTAGATATAAGCTGATCATATGGATTTATTTCATTAAAACAGAATATGAAGATCATATGTCATCCGCCGATTTCCTTGGAATAAATATCTAACTGGAATATTAAGGCTCCCTACATAAGAAATGTATATGAAATCTTTTTTCTATAGTAATATTGTCTGAAGTTCTGTCACATTCTTGTTGATAGATAGTGTCAAGAATGAGTAAAGAATGGGCATAAACTACAGCACTAACAAATCAGAACAACGCGAATGAACGTTGGGAAGGGGGGAGGGGATTACAGGCGTATTGATGGACTCGACTCATTCGCATTGCGGTTAGCTATTTGCACCAACTTAGCTTACAAACCATAAATTGTGACTGGCCAACCCTTGCAAGGTTCAGCTGTGTTCGCGAAATATGAGAAAAGAAACAAATATTTTTTTTAAAAAATTTCGGCTGAAGATGGAAACTAATACCTTCCACATGTAAGGCGGACGTTATAACAATTACACTACAAACAACATGTTATTTTGTGAAGGAACAACGCAAGTGAATGCAAGAAGCATTGTTGGTCTCGAGACATGCCCACCCACCCTTTTCTGGGCCTACTTCACTTATTTGGATGACACCAGCGAGAGTCTATGTCATGCTCATTTGCATACTCTTGCTCTTGATCTTGTTCTGGTAAATATATACCTATACTAATAAAAGGGAAAGCCCTGACTGACTGACTCACTTATTCATCACGAAATCTCCAAGTTCCCGTGTAGGTAGAAGCTTGAAACTTTGGGAAGTTGTTGGGGATCCTCTTACGACAAAAACTGGCAAAAAGAATTTTAAAATTCAAACTCATGGGGGCCGGGGCCCAATTTTTTTTCCCTTATATAAGCTATAAACTAATTGAAAATCAATATTCATCAAAGTTCCCGTCTAGGTAGAAACATGAAACTTTGAGAGGTTGTTGGGTACACTATGTCTACGAAAATTGGCGTAAAAAAATTTAAAAAATCTCAGTCATGTGGGGCCCGGACCCCAAAAATTGTTTTTACTACATCACTATTTCTCCAACTTCCCGTGTAGGTAGGAGCATGAAACTTTGGTAAGTTGTTGAATACTCAATAGCGACGCAAACTGGCGAAAAAGAATTTTTTAAAATGTTGCTCATGTGGGGCCAGGGGCCCAAAAAGTTTTTTCCTAATATGGGCTCCATAAAATTTGAAAATCAACACTTTTCCTATTTCCCGTGTAGGTAGAATTATAAAACTTTGGAATTTTTTTAGTACATGCTCTCGAAGATAATTTGGAATTTAAAAAAAAAAAAAAATTCCACTCATGGCGGCCGGGGCCCATAAAACGTTTTTTTGTCCTTATATGAGCTATATAAAAATTAAAAATCACTAATTCTCCTATTTCCCGTATAGTTAGAAACATGGAGCTTTGGAAATGTTTTGAATACACGCATTGGCCACATTAAAAATAAAACTCCCTCTTTTTGGGCGTCGGGAGCCAAAATATAGCTTTATTATATTAAAAACCGACTGATCACAAAATATCAAATTTTCCGTGTAGGTAGGATCATGAAATTTTAGGAAGTTGTTGGGTACCCCCTTACGACGAAAACTGGCGAAAAAGAAATTAAAAAATCTCGCTCATGTGGGGCCGGGGACCTAAAAGATGTTTTTCCTACTTATAATGCCTTTATAAAAATTGAAAATAATCTATCTTTCCTATTTCCCGTTCAGTTGGAAGCATGAAACTTTGGAAATGTTTTGACTACATCTTTCCTACGATAATTTGAAAAAAAAAATTTACTATTCGTGGGGCCGGGGCCCCCAAAACATTTTTCCTTATAGGAGCTGTATAACAATTGAAAATCCCTAATTCTCCTTTTTCCCGTATAGGTAGAAGCATGAAACTGTGGAAATTTTGTGAGTACACGCTCCCGACGTAAATTTGCTAAAAATAATGTTATAACTCCCTCTCATGGGGGCCGGGGGCCCAAATATAATTTTTCTTATATTAAAAACTGACTCATCACTAATTCTTCATTTTTCCGTGTAGGTAGGAGCATTAAACTTTGGAAGATTGTTAAGTACCCTCTCACAACGAAATTTGGTGTAAAAGAATTTTGAAATAGACATTCCTGGGGGCCAGGGCCCCAAAAACGTTTTTTCTCTTTCTCATATAAGGTATATAAAAATTGAAAATTTATAATTCTCTTATTTCCCGAATGGGTAAGGTGTGCAACGTTGGGGGGGGGGGGGCGTTGTTAAATACTTTTCCACGATGGTAGCATGAAACTTTGGAAATATTTTGAGTATATGCTCCATCCGATAATTGAAGGGAAAAAAATTAAATTTGCAACTCATGGGGGCAGAAGCCCCAAAAATATTTTTTCCTAATATGAGCTATATACAATTTGAAAATCACAAATTCTCCTATTTCCCGAACAGGTAGAAGCATAAAACGTTGGGAAGTTTTTGGGTACCCTCTCACGACAAAAATTGGCAAAAAGTAATTGTACAAATCTTGCTCATGTTGGGCCGGGGCCCAAAAAACATTTCCCCCTTATATGAGCTATATAAAAATTGAGAATAACTAAATCTCCTGTTTTCCGTGTAGGTAGAAGCATAAAACTTTGAGAAGTTGTTGGGTACTCTCTCGTAACGAATATTGGCGAAAAAATAATTTGGGAATTCACACTCACGGGGGCCGGGGCCAGAAAAACGTTGTTTCTCCGTATTTAAGCTATATACTAATGGAAAATCCATAATTCTTCAATTCCAGTGTAGATCAATGAATGAAACTTTGAAAATTTATTGAGTACATGGTTCCGACGATGATTGGCAAAAGAGATTATTAAAATTCGCTTTTATGGGGGCTGGGGCTCCAAAAACTATTTTTTCATTATAAGGGCTATATAAAAGTAGAAAATCACCAATTCTTCTATTTCCCGAGTAGGTAGACTCATGAAACGTTGAAGATTTGATAAATACACTTTCACGATGCTAGTAGGTGATATAATACTTTCAATATCTCTTATTGGCGGACCGGGCCCCAAATTTAAAAACTGAAAATCACTAATTCTCCCATACCCCATTTATGTAGAAGCATAAAATAATAGAAAGCCATTGAGTACAATATCCCGATGATAATTTGCTAAAGAGAATGTTTAATTCCATCCCATGGGGGTAAAGGGGCAAAACAATAATGGGGCCTTAAAAAGTTTTCTTTCCTTATATAAGCTTTTTACAAATTCAAATCATTAATTGTCCTATTTCCCGAATAGGTAGAAATCTTAAAATTTGGAAATTTTTTGTTACTTGCTTCTGATGATAATTGGGAAAAGAGACAGTTAAATTTCTAGCTAATGGGGGCTGGGACCCCAAAAACTTTTTTGTTCTTCATAATATGAGCTATAAAAAAAATGAAAATCAATAATTCTCCAATTTCCCATATAGGTAGAAGCATGAAACTTTTTAAATTTCAAAAGTACAAGTTCCCGACGAAATTGGCAAAAAGAATGTTAAAATTTCTTTTATTGGTAGCCGGTGGCCCAAATATATTTTTCTTATATTAAAAACCGACTTATCACTAACGCTCCAATAGTCCATGTAATTAAGAGCATGAAACTTTGGGTAATTGTTAAGTACCCTCTCACGACGATTGTTGGTGTAAACGAATTTTTAAATACACACTCATGGGCGCCGGGGCCCCGCAAAACTTTTGATTTCTTATATAAGCTTTATAAAAAGTGTAAATCACAAATTCTCCTATTTCTCGAGTAGGTAGACTCATGAAACGTTGGGGATTTGATGATAACACTTTCACGATGGTAGCAGTTGAAAAAAATATTTAAAAATCTCTTACTGGGGGTCGGGGGGCAAAATGTAGTTTTCACCTAATATAAACTATACTGGACATCAATAATTCTCCCTCTCGCCATGTAGGTAGAAGCATGAAACTTTGGGAAGTTTTGTAGTACAATCTTTCGATGATATTTGGTGAAAGAGAATGGTAAATTCCCATTCATTGGGGGCCGGGAGCCCAAATAAAGCTTTTTCTTTTCTTCAAAACCGACTCATCACAAATTCTACAATTCATCGTGTAGGTAAAAACTTAAAACTTTTGGAAGTTGTTGGGTAGCATCTCACGACGAAAATTTGCATAATATAATTTTAAAATTCACACTCATTGGGGCCGGGCCTCAAAAACGTGTTTTTTCCTAATATATGCTCTATATAAATTGAAAACACTACTTTTCCTGTTTCCTAACTACGTGAACGCACGAAATGTTGGGGGTTTGTTAAATACACTTCCACGATGGCAGCAGGTGAAAAAATATTTAAAATATCCCTTGCTGGGCCGCAGAGGCCCAAATATAGTTTTTATATGCACTCACTCATCGCTAAATCTCCACCTTCCCGCAGCAAAGCGCGGGGAAATTTCTAGTATATATATATATATATATATATATATATATATATATATATATACAGGTCGAGAAAATATAGTAGTAGTTGAATCAGAGATTTTGAAAATTATAATTTAATTAACTATATATCTTCTTGGAACTTTTTTTTTTTGCAAAATATTTGCAAATCATTTGTAAGTAAACCAGTAATCTTCTATTCATGCTATTATGGGTGTAATTAAACTGATTTTGATGTGATTAATTTAATGCCATTTTACCAGATGTTCCCACATTCCTTAGCCCACCATGTATATGTTGACTAGCAATTTACCCGCGCTATGCTGCGAAAATTAGGGTTTCATCTAGCGTTTGGAACCCGCGTAATACCAATAAGAGACACCATTTGAGTTTAATCTGAATGAAGATGGATATACTAAATATATTAACTTCAACCACTCAGGCTTCTACGTACACAAGAACTTGGGCATTTAAAGATGCGTCTTTTTTTATAAACCTCATATTGGGAAAATCCTATATTTCGACAATCGCCACCCTAGTGAGAGGTGATTTAATCTTACCATCGCGGGAAGGAATGGTGGGTACTCAACAACTTCCCAAAGTTTCAAGCTACTACCTACACGGAAACTTGGAGAATTAGCGTTGATTCAGTTTCATATCTCCCCTTTTAGGAGGGAAAAAGGTTTTGGGCCCCTGCAGCCCATGAGTGGAAATTTTTAAAATTTATATAATTATTTTTCCTTGTCTACCTAAACAGGATATAAAAGAATTATAGATTTTCAATTTTTATATTTCATATTAGAGAAAAGGTTTTCGGGCCCCGGCCTCCATGAGTGTGTATTTCAAAATTCTTTTACACCAACTTTCGTTGTGAGAGGTACTTAGCAATTTTCCCAATGTTTCATGCTCCTACATACACGGAAATTTGGGGAATTGATGATGAGTCGGTTTTAATATAAGAAAAACTATATTTGGGCCCCCGGCCCCCATGAGAAGGAGTTGAAACATTTTTTAGCAAATACACGTCGGGAGTGTGTACTCAAAAAATTTCCAGTTTCATGCTTCTACCTATACGGGAAAAAGGAGAAATAGGGATTTTCAATTTTTATATAGCACATATATGGAAAAAAGATTTTTGGGCCCCAGCCCCCATGAGTAGTAAATTTAATTTTTTTCAAATTATCGTAGGAAACATGTAGTCAAAACATTTCCAAAGTTTCATGATTCTACCTAAACGGAAATAGGAAAATTGGTTATTTTCAATTTTTATAAAGCCATTATAAGGAGGAAAAAAATCTTTTGGGCCCCCGGGGACATACTGGGTCATTTTTATGCTTCACTCTATCATTGGTAGCTTTGTAGATTTCGTGACAAAACTAACACAGTATACTTATTAAAGAAGAAAAAAAAACAGCAACCAACAGCAACAACAAAAACAAATTTAGCCAAGTTTATGTATTTAAAATAAATGTTTCCTCAGTGGTGAATAATTAAAATTATGTCTTAATTCTCACCAACAATTTCTGGTCGGTAAGCTACAAATGAGCTTTCCATACCAATCACATTCCTCGCCATACAGAACACATCTGATAATAATAATAAAATAAAGGAAAACATTAGCGAGAACTAAAATTAAAAGTTAATGAAGCCATTACCTACGGAATGTTTTTAATCTGGCTTTAATATTTAAAAAAAGCAGAATTTTTTTTTTCAGTTAGCACACTGTGAATATCATTAGGCGAACAAAACCTCATCCAAAACAGATGAATTAATATTTAAAAAAGACAACAACTGACCACTGTAATCCCGCATGCCACTAAACATTAAAGATCCTCCATCTTTTAACAAATTGAGCTGCCTGTCGAACCAACCAATGGTGATGTTAATAAAACTGATATCAGCTCTGGAGCACGTGCACGTGACTGTAGTATTTTCCATGACAACTAGCGGACATGATTTGAGACTAACAACAGGACGATCTAAATTCACCAAACAGTTTTCAAATATTACAATGCTCTTACTTCCTAATTAACTAATTGAAAAAAGTAACACTAAAATCAAAATAGCATAATCTTTAAAAATAATACATATTCCCGTAACATACTGTAGAAAAATAAATACCATGATTTTAATTACTTATATAATTTTTAAAAAATAAATAAAAAAATATATGTTTATGATTTCAACTCACCTATGTGAACTAGTGTCGATGCCTTCGTACCGTACTCATTATCCGTGATATTCCCTGTTACAATCGGAAACATAATCACTATCACTTCATACACACCTGGTGTTAGAAGCTGACTGGCTACACTTAACTTGCATGTGGTTCTGTAGTAAACAGGCCGACCCGGAAGTCTGGCGTTGCTATAGGACACTGACGTTTGAGGAGTAACGAAACTGGACTTCAGAGAAATTTTTTAGATTATTAATCAGACATAGGAAATAAAATAACATAATTTTGCATCAGATCACCTGCTGTTTACTTCTTGATAATTCTTAAAGAAATGTTTATTGCGTTTTTCTATTACATTTGAAGGAAACTTTAAAATTGCTGGGGACCGATCCTTATCACATAGGAATTCGCTTCATACAAGGAAAGAACTCTTCGTCGTTTGATTTAGTGATTGGGAATATATTGTATCAGTTCTAGACCACATGTTGAATTATCATAGCCATCTTATCTATTTTAATAAAGATTAAAATGTACCTTCTCAAGTATAATTTTGTTGTTGTTGAAATGATAGGAGACTGAAAAAAAATAATTTGGGGATTTTTAAAATTTACCTTAAGCATGTATGTGATGCATTTTCCTGCCGGATAAACTTGGGAAGATTTACAAGTCACCAAGAGATTACCAGCTAAAATGGTCTTGCTACAGGTGATAGTTTCAACTTTGGCTAAAATAAAATATGAAATTATAAAAAATGTGCAATAGATTCTAATAGTGAATGAAATATTTAAATACACCAATCAAAAATATGTTAAATGTTAAAATACAGTAATAAAATTATCTTGTAAGAACAAGAGGTAAATTATGGTTGGTGCCAACCAGCGAGATAAGCTTATGATTTACCGTATTTTCACGCTTATTCCTTGCTGTTATACTACATTTTACAAACCACGCAGGGTATCTCCGTGGGCGGGATATCTGATTTTTTATTTTACTGAATAATGTATCAATGGCACTATTACTTAAAAAAATAGGAATATAAAATTATATATAAAATTATACAGTTCTGCGTATAAGCCGGGGCTGGTTATAGCACAATTTTTTACAGGATCTAAAATTTCTGGGGGGAGGGGGGTAATAGCAGGGCGGGTTATCTACGTGTGCGGGGAATAGGCGTCAAAATACGGTAATCCCCTCTTCTAATTCATTCTGATACTTACAAAAAACCTTGAAAGTACACGACGCTAACAGCTGATTTGTTCTGATGTTCCAGCTCTGTTCAATTCTTGGCAGTATCCGAGAAATGTTCAAAATATTCAACTGGAAAGTTACGGCTCCGTTTGATTCGTTGAACGTTACACTTGAGCTGTAGTGATCAGGGTACAATTCTCGGCATGGAGCTGAGAAATTGCAAGAGGCAATGGTTACGTAATTATTATCTATATAAATTGTTCTGTTGTAATTCTCTTTTGAATGTGTCCAAATAAATGTAAGTCTGTGATGTGTTCCTTCTTCTGCAGGTCCACAATTAGAAATGGCAGCTGGCGATTCTTTGAAGATAAATTAAAATTATATTAAAAGTGAAAATCGAACTGATTTTTACGGGGCACGAAATCGAATCGAGAAAATAAAAATAATATGCAATGTTTAGATCATTATAAATGTAAAGTTAAAGTCCTGTAGCATGAAAAATATAAACGTGTTTTTTTTATACATTTTGGTGGGGCGGGATACTTTTTACACCACACAACTAATTACAATCAATGAGTTGAGGGCGGACATTGAAAGAGAATGTGTCGACATACCAATGGAAATGATAAGGAAATCATTGAGCGTTGTTGGCTGTGTATGAACGACAATGGCCACCGATTCGGTTACTTTCGATAGCTTGCTGTCTTCTACATTTGTTTAGCTAGTTTTGATTTATAAAACTTTTCTGTATGATAATAAATGTCTGTTTTGTTGGTTATTATAAAGAGTGTATCCACTTTAGTCACACCGCTATACATATATATACATGTTTGGTATACTTATATTACCCTGTGAAATTTTACTTTTATGAAGTGAATATGAAAAAAAATGATCGTAAAAATATTTTCCTAACAGGGATGAATGAAGTAATGAAATTTATTTTACTCATATGTAGATATAATAATTTTTTTTTACCGGATTGTTAGCTTTTGAGACTTAATATTCAAGACATTGTCAACTGTATATGAAATGTAATGTAGTATTTATATTTTAATTATCACTACTTGATTCTAGTTTAGCAATGTTTAATTCATTAGCGAATTCTCTAAACTTTTGTATAAATTATTTAAGTTTTTTTAAGACTCATGGATTAAATGTTAACCTAATTTATTGTGTGTTCAAATTATAGAAGATCAATTATTTAAAAATAATTTTAAAAAATGGTTTCAAAATACAATTAATAAAATTGTTTTAGATGAGAGTTAAGTATTCAAATAAATTCTACTTTATTTTTTTTTAACAATTTGATGTTTGAAAAAAGAAGACAAACAACAACTCAACTCACCGCAAAAAATATATCCTATTTAGACTTAAAATTAGAGAATAAAAATAAATTCACAACATATTTTAGAAATTGTACATGCCTTTATACAAATAAATATATATACTTACCCAATTGAAGAACATTTCCAAATAAGTAACTAAATATTACTAAAATTTTAGTTAATAAAAATGTAAGATTATCCATTTGAAAATCATAGAAAATAAGAAATAAATTTAACAGGTCATGTTAGTAATAAAATGTAAATTGGTTGCTTTCTTAACCTGAAAAAATGAAAACTAGAGACGTCTATTTGTATTAATTGTCATTAAAAGCGTAAAAATCATTTACAACTCTCAATAATATCAAAATGATTCATAACGGAAAAAAGCAGTTCAAAAATACAAAGCATGTGACGTTTAATGTAAGACTTATACATTAGAAAGTTATACTTCCTTAATCACATACTTATTATTTTTTTGTAATCACAGCTGATGTGTGTGTAACTGTAGTATAACAAAACTTTGTGCATTTTCCATCATTAAAAGCTAAAAAATAGCAATATTTTATCAACTATTGCTATAGTCAAATGCAGTTTTTGGCTACTGTTTCTTAAGGGCGATAAAATCTCTAAGTTGAATAATTAATAAAATGGGAAACTAACTGCAGTATATCCTTCCACCCAGAAAAATGTCAACTGCTAAAAGTAACAAAGAAAAAGAAACAAATAAATTCAAAATACCTCATTCATGGAAAAGAACTAACCCAAACTAAAGATGCAAAATACATAGGAGTCATAATAAATGAGAAACTATATTGGAATCCCCATGTCAATGAAGTTATTAAAAAATCAAACAAAACCTTAGGCTCTATAAAAAGAAACTTTTAAAAATGTAACAAAAATATAAAACTAAAATGCTACCTCACCCTGGTGAGACCTATACTAGAATATGCATCTTCTGTATGGGACCCATCCACCAAAGAAAATATTGATAAGTTAGAACAAATCCAAAAAAGAGCTGCCAGATCCATTACTGGAGAATACTCAAAACTGACAAGAGTAACATCATTAATTAAATCATATAACATCAAACACTAGAGAATCGAAGAACCAAGAGAAAATTAGTAATTATACTTAAGGCAATAAATTCTAATTTAGAAATACAAAACAAAGATAACTTAATACAACCCTCAAATAGACATAAAGATAAAAACACCTTACTTATTCCATATGCAAGAACAAACACATACAAGTTTTCTTTCTTTCCGTCCGGTATTCGGGCGTGAAATGGGTTGCCTGAAGAAACCAGGAAAGCCAATACTTTATCATCATTTAAAACTCTAGTAAGAATACAGGACTAAACAGAAACCATAAAAATAGGTAGGACGCAATATTCTTCTCTACAGAAGGTGCATCTATAAGATATAAGATAAGGATATGTGCACGTTTGTTGAGAGGCATGCACGGGGACATCCCCTGAGTCCACCCAACTCGGTATGGGTATAAGGAACTAGAGATAAAAACAAAGGCGGCAGGGAATAGCGTGGTACCTCATAACTGTGTCCTGTGAACGCTGTGTCACTTGCCAATACGATTTAAACGTTGTAACCTGATAGTAGGACGCAATAATTCTTCTGCATGGAGAAACGTCTGCATTTTTAACAAATGATTTTTTTTAAAAAACCAAAATTAATATTTATTTTATACAAGTTCCTTATTTTTTATAATTATCAATAAAAATAATCAAATAATAATTACTTAATATTAGTTAAAAAATATTAAATTTTGTATAAATGCTTGCAGGATTGTTCAAGCGAAAGTTTAAAAAAAAAAAGATAAAAACTGTTATTTTAAATTCAAAAGAAGTTTTAAAGTCTATTTTTAAAGAAAATTGTTCCCCCTCCCACCAAAGAATAATTCTTTAGCAAATCCATGTCATATCGGATTTTCATATTCTCTTTAACATAAATACCAATGCCTCCAAGGAAACCTATATATTAAAAATTAGAACTTGACGCTTTAATATTATATCTATCTCTATAAATACAGGCAGCAGTTTGCTAAAATATTTTTGAACACGTAAATTATCAATTTTGCTATTTATTCGTTTGTATCAATTTGGTGAGTAATAATGTACGCACTTTAAATAAAAATTTAATATCACGAATAAACATTTTAACAAAATAACATTAAAAAACAAAGAACATTTAGACTGTGTTCAAAGTAATTGAAATTGAAATATTAAATGAACAGAATTAAACCTGACACCGACTAACAATGTTTGACTAAAAAAATATTTAAATATGTAATTTATGATACAGAGAATACACCAACACGTTATATAGACTTTTTGTTTAGGTGGGAGATATTCATGCAATATGCTTGAATGTTTTAGTAAATTGTATTTCACGTTGGTATTATATAGTTAAATTTTATTTAACTTAAAACATTATCAATCTATTGAAGTAATTATTGAATATACAGTCGGACGCAGTTATGTCGACGGGCTTGGGGTTTCCCAAAAGCGTCGAAATAATAGGGTTGAGGAGATAATCGAGGTCGATATAAATGAGTTCCACTGTAATATATTTTAAGACGCCTCATTTCATTCTCAATTTCAGAAAAGAAAATTTTGAATAATGACTTTGTCTCAATTATTCGAAGCCTGTTTGAAAATTTAAAAAAAAAGCGATATAAAAAAATATTTAAAAGAATAACATTCTGAAAGGTTTTTTGTAGCATTTTTTAAAATTTATAAATAGACGTAGTAAATTTTACACCGTACTAGCTTTTATTTGGTAGATCTACTCATTTTGTTTTTACGCAGTATTTTGGTTTTTAGTTTGAAAATAAATATTTTAAATCGATTTTAAATGTAACTGCTCGAAAATATTCATCAAAATGAGAAGACATTTATTATTTAAATTATTTCTTCGATGTTCGATTATCGAAAAAATAATTTAAATTATAAATGTCTTATCATTTTGAAGACCCTTATACCTTTATATTTTTAAACGTTTAAATGATTACATGAATAAAAAAACGTTTTACAAATGTTGAAAAATAAAAAGTATAGATCTAATAATTAATATTTTATTTTTAAAGCATATAAGTACTAATTATTCTATTAAAACACACCATTTATAGTGTTAAACTAAAACAACTTAACTTGAACTTTGTTTCTTCTTATTCTATTTCTTTTCAACAGATTCAACAGATTGAAAAGTGATTATCATAAAGAACAATGCTGCTTTTATTATTCCTGTTCCTTTTACCAGGTATGTTATTGCAAATCTCATGAAAATTTACAGACTTTTTGAGAAGGCAAATTCTAGCTCCTTAAAACACTTGTTAAACAATCAGAAAAGATATTCTTTTTCATGGGACAATTTAAAATAAAAATCAATTTAATATAAAATAAACATGAAGAAGTGTCTGCTTTTTTATTTATTTCAACCTTAAAAACTCGTATTTGGTGATTGGAAGTAGCATTTTAGGATTGATTTCATGTGTTGAAACAGATTGTTTGGCTTATTATAAGCTGAATCGGAGCTAATGCCAGTGATAGAAAGCCCCATTGTGTATAGTGAAGAGAAAAGAAATACCCGTGCCTTATTTAAAGTTGTAGATCTACATTTTGTGTGTGTGTGTGTGTGTGTGTGTGTGTGTGTGTGTGTGTGTCTGGAGAAAATGTATGTTGTTTTCAATCAAAGTAAAAGATTGAGAGAAAAAATGAGAGAGATGAGATAAGCTAATCACTTTAAGAATTTTTTTTTGGTTTATTCTTTTAGGTCAAGCTAGTGTCTTATCTTGTATTCTTCAATTTTAAAAAGTTCTTCGCTTGTATACATACCACATACCTACTTTTTTTAGCGGTTCTTAAGTCACATGAAGTTGATTTGTAGCTTCTCTAAGCATATAATTAAATGCTTATGGTTTATTTTCATAGTAATTGTTTGAATTTGAAACTATTAATTATGAGCTTCAATGGATTGTAAGGAAAACTGATAAATGATATAGCTTTTTTTTTCTAGTCTTATCATTACTGAAGCCTAATACAAGCTTACAATGTAAAGGCAATAATCACATTTTATAAATTAATAGCCATGTATTGTAATGTGTTCATAAATTGCTATATTAACCATTTATTTCGTTTGAATTTGATTTTTATTCGCTTGAAACGAAAACTTACTATGTGTTACAATTTAAAGAAATGCAATTCCTTGTTACTTTGTGGATGGGCAGTTGCATTGAAAAATATTCACCTCAAAATATCTTTTAAGTGTAATAAAGAGGCTAAAATTTTAAAACTAGTTAAAACTCAGTTATAAAAATTATTTTTTCAACAATTAATTTACGATTTATATAAAAAAAGATATTGTTCTTTACTTTAAAAATGTCCTTTTCATCAAAAATTCAAAAGGGGAGAGAATGCAACTAAAAGCAATGACCATGCTCCAATATCGACCAGAACCTAATAAAACCTACTGCAAACATGGACTTCTAGATGGTATCGACACTGTTAAATTTGTCTTCATAATGGATTATCCTGGCCACCTTTCACGTTTAGACCGAGTAGTTTTTAAGGTTATGAAAGATGACGACACGCCTAACCTTGATCTGGACAAATATGTAATTTTACATAAATAAATTTCTTTGCGTTTAGATCTTAAATCATTACGATTTTATTGTAAATAAACTGTTAACTATATTTTTTTTTGTAATGCTAGTCCACAAAAATTCCACCTGTGTCTGTAACGATGATTTGGAGGATATGAAAGATGAAATTTAAAAAAAAAAAACAACAACAACAAAACAACTTAAAGTAATACTTTTATATTATATACAAAACTGGAAAATTTCAAAAGTCATTAATCCCCTCAATGGCGCAAATAATGTAAATTTAAAAAAAAAAAAAAAAAAAATTGCTGAAAAAAATAACTTAAAAAAAAGAAACTAATGCAAAAGTGATGTCTTGGAAGTCAGAAATGGAATTGGGTTTGGGGTTAGCTTTTATTTTCTTTAAAGATCTTTGGACGAGTCTAATTTACAACGATTATGTATTGAAAATATATTTACATTTTTTCTAATCCTGTAGTAAAATAATGTTTAGAAAAATTATATTGTGATTAAAAATTTTGTTATAAAATATATTTCGTGTTCATTACATACCTTAAAATTAATTTCAGTCTTCATATATTTTTAAACAATAAACTACAGTGACAATTATACATATGGAAAACAAAATAATTTCTTTTACACATTAAATGCATATTTATTTCTACGTTTTTTAAAAAAAAATCACATGTAACGTTAACAAATTTAGATTTAAATATAAAAATATTCTTCAGTTTAACTGTAATTAAAGAGCGTTAATGGAAATCTATTTTTCTTATAGTACCAAGGCTTTACAATAATAGATGCATGCAGCAAGGATGGAAATATGAGTTGCAAAATATCAGATGATAAGATTGAGTTTTCTTACGTCATCAACGCAACTAAAGAATTGAACGGTGCAAATCTTCATGTTACAAAATATGGTGAAGGTTTAAAAGACGAAAGATCAGAGTGGATATCTTTTCCAGAAATATTCGGTAAATATAGTATTTAAAGTTTGCACTTAAATTTAATGTGCTTAAATAATTAGGAAATTATCCTCTATTCTTTATAGCCAGTATAGACAACATGATTTTCAGCATATGTAACCGTTTAATTTTACCCCCAATAATTAAAACATTAAAGAAATATAGAAAATTTAGCACACACACACACAAAAAAAAAAATCATGTTAAGCCTGGTCCCTTTTGGAACTCAAAACGTGTTAGCGCATTTTCGTATTATGTATCAGTACTTATGTTAGATATCAGCATTATGTAGTTATCAGTAATTGTGTTTAGATTTTAGACATATTTTTATGAATTTTCTTGTGTAATGAATATACCTGACATTTTTAAATTTAAAAGTCATTTCTTTACATTTTAAAATTTTTTATTTTCTCTTTAATCTAACTACAAGTCACCACAAATGATGACGTAAAAGTCTCTAAACCTTTACACATATTCTAATGACGTCAACTAAAAAAAACAACTAATTCTTTTGCACGCCTTCGCACCACTCTTGAATGCTTAAAAAATGCTCTATTCGACTTCCGGCAATGGCGGCCGTTCCCTGTGCCAGTGTTAACTCTTGATTCGCAAAGTTTTTTGGTAGTTTTAACGGGTTTTTTTAACGGATCGAGTAACTGAGTGTTGATGCACAAATGGCAGGTTAGGACATACAAAAACATATATACATCATGGGTCTAGGACTTATGGATGCTGTGATCAAAGGTGATGACAGACGGACGGACAAAACGGGTGCAATAGCGCATTCGACTTCTCGAAAATGCGCTAAAAATGCGTTAGAAATTACTCTTTATCGAGATTTAAGTTTTTCTTAAGGTGGTTATAAAGGGTGGTCTAAAAAAATATTAAAGCAATTATAAAAATATAAGTTTATTACTTTAGATTCTTTAATAATATATAGTTTTAAACGAATATTTGTTAAAGGAACATGTCACAAAAATTTAACATTTGAATAAACTTCGGATGCTTCTAACTTGTATGTCGATCTTAAAAACTTAATGCACCTCTGCACAAGAAATGAAATACATTTTATATCTTTGAGTAACTATACAAAGATAGCTGAAGATATGAATATGGTTATCTTCACATTCACATTCTGTCAAACATAGAAAAGGGAAATATAATTATGATAATCTTTGCAGATGCTTCTGAAGCAACAGGACAACTTTTTATAAATCACCAAGAAGTCCAAATCACTAACGGTACGTGTGAACTGGAAATCAAAACCGGAACACTTTCAGTTTTATTCAAGTGTGAAAGTCAGGCCACTCCGTGTGTCATAGAACTATCATCAAGTGACTCGAAAGTGCGTCAAGTGGGGGAGTACGTCGTTATGTACGATGCAAGTTATGACACTCCAAAGAAAATTACTTTGACAGTAAATTATTCTGGATGTACTTTAAAAAAAATACATAAAACAGTGACTTGCAAAATAAAAGTAGGAGTGATCGGTAAGTTAAAAAATATTATGACATTAAACAATAGTTAAACTAGGATGTTTTTATTACCAAAATAAATGTATTTAACTTTCAATTTCATTGAATATATTCATTTCAAAACCTTGATGATATGCTAACAAGCAACCAGACACTTAGAAGCCTTACACAGAATTTCCTGATGGATGACACAATGGAGAGTAAAGAGTGTATGGTCAGAATGATATTCTTTAATTGTGTTGTTCAAATTACTTTTTCCACTTACTGCACGCGCTCCATTGGTTATAACACTTGCCATCTTGTTCCACATCTACCAAGTTATTTCAAAACATTTCTTAATAACATTGCATAAATCTTTGCCTGTTTCACGCAGTAATTCTTCTTTAAGTTTAAAACGATGGTTGGTTCCCCACATAAATACCTAAAATCTTGCTGTTCCGAATATGTGTATTTTAATAAAACCCGAGAGAGAACCACAAAAAGTCTTTGCTTGTTTCTCAAAGTTGTTGATTTAAATAACTTAATTTTTCATAACACCTGAATAATTATGCCTGATAATGAAATGATTTCAAATTTTGTTTTCTGTTCTTGCAACATAATGATTGCTGCATCTGTCAACAAATGGTTGTAGGACTGCAATCATGCTTATAAATAAGTAAATGGAAAATACGTAAACATGGTAAGGGTTAGCCTGACGTGACGTAACAAAACATCGAACGTTTCGCAAAGAGCTATCCTTCACGAACAAAGAATACACAAATAAAACCCATATATAAAATAAAAAATAAAAATTTAGCTGCGGTGAAAGCCAAAGAGACAATGAGAGGAAATCAGGAAGAGAGAAGGTCGCGCTTATATGAGGAAGGAGAGAGTGGTCGGGGCAAAACAACTAAGTAGTCAGCGCAGACACAACATTCTTCCAATTTGTCGACAGTCCCATACTCTTGTATAAGTCTATTATACAGAATGTGTGTGTTTGTGCAAGAGACAATGGCGGTGACTTCCTTGTCCTCGAAGCCCATATGGTCGCATCCATTGAAGTGTCGGGAGAAAGGACAATTTTTTGTCTTTTTAATCCCCCGAATGAGCTTTTTGCTCGTTGAGGAGGGATCTTTGCCGAAATGTTCGCTGTTTTGTTACGTCCTGTCAGGCTGACACTTACCTTGTTTAGGTCTTTTCCAGCTGCATCTGTAAAGCATACCTTGATGAACTCACTGTCTGAAAAAGACTTGTTCCGTTGTACGATCTTATGAGACGTGTCAAAATATGCTACATTGAAGCATCTTATATTTAACACTGTTTGGTAAAAAACACTTATCTTCGTCTTTAGATTATTAACCAAATCTTGGAGATTGTATTTTCACTCTCTGTTTGTTAAATTGTGCCCAAATCCAAACCTTTTGTTTTGTGGTATCTCTTAGAGTTGTACTCTTTAATGGCGCTCACATACTCACGGCACAGCAAGCAGGCTGCTATTATCCCAACGTTTGTGAAGCACTATTTAACAGTTAATTTTTCATTTAAAAAAACAGCCGTCCTCAATCTTTCTGTCTATGGTAGAACTCAATGTCAAGTCAACGTCTCTTTACTTATAAATAACAAATATACAAAACAGTTCGAAGATGTAAATTGCAAAAAAAATCTAAGTCTGGTTAAGCTGCATTGTAATTTTGAATAAATATGTTAACAATAAACGACTAATGATCTTGGAGCCATAAAACTAATAATATATCTATGAATTCGAAACAAATATACTGAATAAAATATCAAAATATATTTAAAAATTCTAAGCAAATAAAAATAAAAATACATGTAGCCGAGTGGTGGCTAAGTAAATCAGGTTTTATAATGTGGGACTAAAGCAGTGTTTTATATTTAAACAACTTTTATTGTAACACTCAAGTAAACATCCTATGGCACACTCAACCGTCACTCTCTTTCTCCTTCCTTTCATATCAGTGCCTCTCGGTGCGATGCACGTGGGTGTGCACAATACAACATACATAAGATCGTCCCATGTAAATGCCTACGTGCCGCATAATAGACTCTGACTGGCAACATGCTTCCCGCTGGCCGAAATGTGTCCAATTCTTTGCTACAATAAGAAAAAAAATCCGAGAATTGAGGGTGAACTGAGTTATTTTCTTTTTTTGTCTGGAAAGTGGGTGATAGGTCGAATAAGTTTGGGAAGCGCTGGTGCATTGTATACTAAACGAAGAATACACAGAAAATGTATGCTACTTCAAAATTAAATGTGATATTAAAGTTTTCAAATTATTATTTTTTTATACCAAAACGTTAACTCATTAACCACAGGAAATATTTTGTATTTCGCTTAAAATAATCACCTGGTATTAAGGGAAAATGAGACGGTTATAAAATATTATAATTTTGTTTTTAGATTGAAGAAAAAATAACACAACTTTACAAGAAACAAATTTGAATCCAGCATCAAATCATGTTAAGCGTGTTATAAAATCATTAGCTACGGAAATCTTATAAGAAATTTAAAAAAAAAAAAAGAAAAGAAAACCATTCAGGTAATTAAAAGTCAAAGTGATACTTTATAAATAGACCTCTCAAAAGCATTTCACAAAGTTTTTTTCTTTTAGTTATCTTAATAAAATATACTTAAACATTCCTGGTCCTATACATTATTGGATTCAATATTTCTTTAAAGCCATCTCTATATCATACACAAATGACGATAAACTCAAGTGTTTAACAATTATTCATCAGAGTAAATGATTTTTTTTATACAAAACTTTTTCCTTATGTTATATATTTTTAATGAGTCCCAGCTCTAATTTTCCATTTTTTGAAATTGATTGTAATTAAGTTGAATCATTACTATTTTTTAATGAATAATTTTCATCCTATTACACCCGCTGCATGACGTGTTATTTGAGATGAATGCTTTAAGGTTGACACAAATGCCCGAGAAGATAGAATACCAAAGAGTAGAATAGTAAAAATTTGTAATATTACATAAAACAATTAAATCTACCTTACAAATTTAAGAGAAATTTTTGGGTATACAGTTCTTAAAAAGAGTGCTTAATCAATTTACTTTTTCAACATTTTAGAAAAAACACGTACATTTTATCCCTTCCATCATTAAAAATAAGAATAATAAAATGATAATTTATATAGCGCAGTATCCCAACAAGGAGCCGGGCTCACAGGGCTTTACATGGAAATAACAATGCATACATACAAGAAACATACATATCATACTAACTACATAAATGACAATACGATGTACATCAGCTACGTTAATCATTTAAAGAAATGTTCTTTCATTAATTTTCAAAATAAACTTTAAAAAATGTGTCTCAAGTGCAGTCTTGAATGACTTAGCAGTTGAAATACCACGGATGTGTAATGGAAATTCCATTGTTTGGCTGCACAAAAAGAGAATGACCTTTCGCCAAATGTTTTAGTTCTTGTCTTATGAACACAGAGAATGCGTGTATCTGCAGAAGAGCGTAGCTGACGACTTGGTGAGTAGACTGACAAAAGTTCAGTAAGATATGAAGGGCATGAGTCAGTCAGAAAGGAAGTTGTGACACAGAACGGCCAGTATGAATCAATTCGGGCTTGTTTGGGTAGCCAATGATGTGAGTAAAGTAGCGGAAATCGGGCGTGGAGTATAATTCCTGTGCCTGATAGAAAAACCAACACTCTACAATTTTGCAATACCATTTAAAAACCATCGATAAGTTAAGGACATTATGTTTTGTAAAGCCGGAGAGTAAACACATTTTTTTACATAAAGTTTTTTTGATTCACAGAGCTTGTAATCATTTGATCTATTTTTTTGAATATATTACTTTTTGCAGATAGCTATCTCAAATCACTTACATTGATGAGAGACTCGATAAGAGAATATGACCATGTCTGCAAGCAGGGAGTGCTTTCTGAAATTGATACAATTAAATTCAGTTGCGCAACACCGCTGTCTTTTGATGACTCGCCAGATGACACACTTCAGATTAAAATAATTAAAAAGAATGAGAAAGCTGGAAAAGATATGAAAAAACAGGTAAAACTAGTATATA
>MUZC01000269.1:744489-754822 GCA_002072015.1 Radix auricularia | reverse complement strand
ATATATATATATATATTATATATATATATATATATTATATATATATAAATTTCTACGTTGTATTGTTTATATACATATTAGGCTTGTTAAGAATTATTTACATCTAATCGTCAACTGTCTGAAAATTAACGTTTTAATAATCGTTTATTTTGAGTTACGCCAAAAATTGAAATTTATGGTTTTAAAAGTTGTATTTATAAACGGACTCGTCGAAAATCGAAATAACGCTTGAATGTCCACTTTATATGTCTTATTTTAACCAACAAGGCAAATAGCCTATACATGCATATTGATATTTTGAAGTTCAAGCTATGAGCTGATCTTATTGACAATATAACCAACCCAACTGGACAATCGTTCACAAAGCTTTAGTTTGCCTAAGCTGATTTTTTATGTCAATGTAGTGGATGTTTGGTTTGCAGATGATATGCAAGCGAAGTGTTAGAACCATGGTAGAAATGTTCCTATTAAGCAGCGTGGCTGGGCAGCCATTTGAACGACGCAACGCGCAAAAATAATCAAGACGCTGTCAAATTTATTCTATAATATTTTTACTTTTTTTAATTTGCTTACAAACCGTCGAAAATATGCTGAAAATGTGGACACCAACAGGTTACTGAATCCTGGGGTTCAAAATGGTAAATTTTATAAAGTTACAAGAGCTCAATCATAGACGGTTCAGAGAAAAGTTGAAAGATAAACACACAGAATCGCAAGATTTACTATATTACACAGAATTAAGATGGCTAAGTTGTAGGAAAGTTCTGATTAGAGTATTTGAAAGAAGAAAGGAAATATGTGACTTCTTAGAAAGTAAATGAAAGTCACAGTCATGATAGCCTGATGAAGATTGGGTATGCAAATTGGTCTTTGCTGCAGAAATTTATTGTCATTTAAAACGTCTGAGCCTAAATCTACAATATTAACGTGTCTTGTATTTGGTGTGAGACAGGGCAACAACTTGACACGCTTTCAGCAGTGCCCCTTCATTTTCCACTTTCTTTTCGAACATGACTTAGCAACACGACTCTAAGTTTTCTTTCTTCACATTGGCATAATAACTTCATGCTCTCCGTTGTGCTCAATGACAAAAAATTAGTCATATTCTCTCCTCAAAAATTACTTTCATAAAATGAATACTCTCGGCAACCTCCCCCGTTCTCAGGGCATGCGCAACTGTGTGTGCGGGCAGCAGTATGTAACTCATCACTCCTGTGTTCTCAGTCGCTTGGGTATCTCCTAAAGTTGTCTTTCCATTGTTCTCTTCGATTCCGGCTGGTTTGGTTTACTAACAGGGCTAAACCTTCAAATAAGATATATCTGTATCTTCCAGTCATGGACAATGGTATGTTGCTCTCTGCAGAGTTCCTTCTTTTCATCACTCACAGTCATTTGCCCAAACCCACTACATTTGGAAAACAGTGTTTTTCACTAAATCATTAGCGGCGTATGCTACGTCGCGGGTCGGCTAGTATTAAATATTTAATTAAAGACAATTTCTATGTTTTGATTCTCTCTTATTTTGACCTTTGTGTGTAGTGGCCCCCGAACAATCCCTGGTCTAAAGAAGAAAATATGAATTAATTGCTTGGTAGCATTGTTTGCTCTTCTTGAAAGATTATTATTGTAAAGTAGATCTAGAGATGGGGCAAAATAAGGTCTGCAAAATTGGCTTTACGACATAAATATTTACTTTAAATATTAATCATATATTGTCAAAGCTGTTGTTCATTAATCGGGATCAATTTGTGTTCCAATTAAGAATGATTTTTGCTTTAAACATTTAAAAAATAAAGATTTGATTTTTTATATATATTTCAAAATATGCCATATATCTAATTGAATAAACAACAACTAATTTATTTAATTATGATAACTTTTAAAATTCTAAGAAATTAGAAAGAAACTATTTTTAAATTCATTCAAAACGTAATTATTTTAATAAAATTATGGTTAGTTTGTATAAATAACTCTTTTAAAATGTGTACATATATTTTTTTATTTTAGGACAAGGAATATGTATTATCAAAGGTATGCAGCAATGACATATTTTCCGAATGCAAAATTTTTGGTGGTGCAAGATATGTGTCTTTCAACATTATGGCAACTATGGACTTAAATGACTCTATTCTCCAAGCTCATTTACATTGCTTAAAACTAAACCAGACATCCGAGATTGGTTTTCCAGAAATTTATGGTAATTATAATTTTTAAAATGCAAATAAATAACATACCCTACTTATTTTTAACACAAGGCGTGCATGGATGTTTTTTTGCAAATGATAATATGTTGATATATATATTGGAAATCCTTTTAAATCTAAAGTTCATAAAAGTAAAATTTTCACCAGTCTATAGAAATATTTTTAGACATACACAATATAGATATATATACACGTATGTATACAAACTATATATATATATATATAAACAATTTAATTACTAAAGATAGCAATAAAAACTTATGGTCTTTAACAAAATTTAAAAAAAAAAGGAACCTACAGGTGAAGCCACACCAAATGGCTCAAATAATAAAACCTATAATGATAATGAGACTAAATAATAATAATAATAATAAAATTATAATTTATATAACGCTGTATCCTAGCAAGGAGCCAGGCTCACAGCGCTTTACATGGACAAAATAATACATATATAAATACAAAGAAACATTCATAGCATATTAACTACATAAATGACAATACAGTATACTCAATACCTCAGCTACGTTAATCATTTAAAGAAATGTGGTTTTTTTATTTTTGAAAATAAATTTTAAAAAGATGTGTCTTAAGTGCAGTCTTGAATGACTTAGCAGTTGAAATGCTACGGATGTGTAATGGAAGAGAATTCCATTGTTTGGCTTCACAAAAGGAGAATGACCTTTCGCCAAATGTTTTAGTTCTTATCTTAGGAACACCGAGAATGCGTGTATCCGCAGAGGAGCGTAGCTGACGACTTGGTGAGTAGACTGACAAACGTTCAGTAAGATATGAAGGGCATGAGTTAGAAAAGAAGTTGTGACACAGAACGGCCAGTTTGTAATCAATTCGGGCTTGTATAGGTAGCCAATGAAGTGAGTAAAGTAGCGGAGTAACATGGTCATGTTTTTTAGCCCTTAGAACTAACTGGTAGCTGAATGTTGAACTCTCTGTAGTTTTTCAATGCATTGTTTTGGCGCACCTGACAGAAGAGAATTGCAGTAAACCAAACGAGGTAGAACAAGAGAACATACTAGAGTTTTTGTTGCACTATCTGTTAAGTAATGACGGATTGAACTGATCTGACGAATGGCAGTATAGGCAGAGCGACAAATGTGATTGATGAAGTTGTTGATAGACATGTTGTCAGAAATAATGTAGCCAAGATTCCTAGTCGATGTTGTGAACAGTATATCAGAACTAGCCACCTGAATAGAATTTGGAAGAATCAAAGTACTGCGGGATTTATAAGCTAATATCCTTAACACACATTTTGCATCATCATTTTCTGCCTCAGGCGAAAAGGAAATTTTCATGAATTTAAATAAAATGAAAGAATGAGGTAACATAACTGTTGATGAGGTAAGTATGCATTTTGCTCATAAAAAACTGGAGAATGTTTAAAACTCGAAAAAGTTGCACCTTTAGTTAAAATAATTAAACCTTGAAACTATAGGATATATTTCAGACGTCTCAAACTCAATTTGCCAGGGGGGTACATGAGACAGAGTCCGGCTAATGCTGGGCCGCATCAAGTTAATACAAAAAAATACAAATCTTCAGTCTCCCACACATTTATTCATTATTATTTATTAAAGAATCAAACATTTGCTTAACTAGCAGTACTCTTGCTGCCTATGGTATACCTACTGCTCACTGCTGGAAGAGACCTAACTGTGTTTCCCCAATTAACAGCTGAAGCACTTTTGGCTTGAGGGAGGAAGCAGTCGAGACCTTCAGTATAGCTTGAAGATGATCATCAATGAGTTTCGAAATATACTTGGATTTATTGAAGTTCATGGTGGAGAACAGCTTTTCACACATTCGTGTTCTCCCAAAATGGCACATAGGCCGGCTGATCATTTTGGAAAGTTCATGAAAGGTTGCGGACACGTATATCAAAAATTGTCCAAGCTTGTCTGTTTTTCCATTCACCTCCCTGAACTTAACTTTCAGATGAGAGTTGCACTACAAGTCGATGACTTCCATCTGCAACTCAGGAGTTTATCTTGGACATCAGAAAGAATATGGTTCAGCAAAAATTTCAAAAGTGGCTTTAAGATTTTTAAAGTCTGAAAATCGGTGATCAAATTTTTCCTGTAGCTTTTCAATAGCATCAATATATTCCTTACCTTCAAATGGCATGTCCACATCCGCAAGTACCTTGCAAGCTGGGCTTTCAACTAAATAAGTTTCGTGGAAAATGACCTCAGATTTTCATAGGCAGCAATGACAAGCTGCTCCTGTCTTTGTTCAGTCATTCAGCTCCTGTGTGATGTAAACAAGAAAAGCTGTCTATGAGCTATTAGGGACCACTAAGAACATAAAAAAAGCCATCCAATCGTACTCCATGAAAGCTTTCACTTCAATTCTCAACCAAAAAAACAAAACAATTCTTCATGCATATTCCCCTGCTGAACTAACGAACCTCAGTAAGTTAGAGCCCATCCTTATATTCTGAATCTACTGCCTACAAAAAAAACCCCGATATTGCCAGTGCTTTTAGCCCCTGGATCTTATACTATTGATGTATTTCCCAATGACAAACATCACATTGTCAAACTTGAGACATCAGCGCACAGGACATGCTGATGGATAATACAGTGCAGAGTGATAGCCTCCTCCACACACTCCTCTTCTAGTTATCTGTTTTTTTTAAACAATTGCAACCAGTACATTTTTCCACCCTGTCATTGAAGATGCTCCGTCTGTTGTTATTACAGCAAACTTATGCCATGGTAAACCGGAATCAATCATGGCATTACACAGCTGCCGGAATATGTCCTTAGCGGTGGTCTGACCATGCATTGGTATCACTGTGAGCAGTTCCTCAACCACTTCAAAATTGTCATCAATACCACGGATACAGATTTCCAGTTGTGCAGTGTCAATGATGTCTGTGCTCTCATCAAGAGCGACTGAGTACGCACTGAAATATTTTCCATTCTCTTGCAGTTGATTGAATATGTTTCAATATTAGTAATTTAAAACTGACACTCCATTTTCGCCAAAGTTATACAATTTGACAGTCTAATTTGGGAAAAATCTAAACCAAAATTTTATTAATAAGCTTTAAGTCTTCAAACTTTCTATAGGAGTATTAAAGGTAGTATAGATTTGATACTTAAAAAATGGGATCAATTCTGCAAACGAAACAACCCTAAATCTGCGACGCTCGGTGACTGTAAGCGTAAGGGTCTACCAATAGAAGCGATGCGTGACGACTCCAAGAATGAAACGGTTAGACAAAAACAATAGAATGAATTTTATTGTCTAGAAAACAAAAGGTCCTGGATTGCAAAAGAAAAGATTTCTAATTACAGTTCTAAAATAGCTCATATTAATTGTATTTTAAAACATTTTCTTCGTTGTCGCCAGGTGGGCCCGCACTTGCACTGAACTTTGATATCAAGTTGGGACCACAAAATATCATCCAGCGGGCCGCTATTGACCCTCGGGCCGCAATTGGCCCGCGGGCCACGTGTTTGATACCAGTGGCCGATAGAAGAACCAAGAGTAAATTAGTAATTACACATAAAGCAATTAATTATAACTTAGAAAAACAACACAAAGATAACTTAATGCAACCCTCAGACATAAAGCTAAAATCAACTTCCTTATTCTGTATGTAAGAACAAATACTTAAACGTTTTCTGTCTTCTCGTTGGGTATTCAGGCGTGGGTTGAGTTGCCTGAAGAAGCCAGGAAAGTGAAAACTATATCATCATTTAAAACTTTAATAAGAATACAGGACTAATCACAAACCATATATACACGAAGGAAGCAATAATCTTATGTATAGATGAAACGTCCGTAACATAAGATCGAATCAGACAAATGAATACACCCTCATTTTTTTTAATGATTCATGCATTATTTGATGTATCTGCAGTTCGTAAAAGTACGAATAGTACCATTTTAAACGGAGGTGAAAATTTTCCAACTTTTATATGTTAAGCAAATCTTTTATACGATTTAAGTCCGCTATCTGACTCTAATGTGACTTGACTAAATTATGTGCTATGCTATTGATCGTCCATATTAATATTGACACAGATATGAATCATTATAAAAATTGTAGTTCTCTGATAATGAGAAAATTCAGAGTAAATTTTACAGAGCTATGGCTATAAACAATGTTATAAGGTAACAATTTAATTTTTAAACCGGGCTTGATAAAAAAAGATACCTAAAAGCCTTTACATCCCGAATTCCTAAGAAAGCCTCTGAAATAAATAAATATGCAGATTTTTTTTTAAAGTATTAACAAAAACATGACTATTTAATTAGAAAATAATAAAGTAAAATAAAATTTATATTTCTAAAGAGAATATTTATAACCGGCATATCAGTTGAGAAAATATTAGCCTTTTCAGTTTTAGGTACAAACAATTAATGTTAGCCCCAGAAACTAGGAATATGCTCAATGATAAAATTAAACAACTTGTTGCATATCAATAAGATTGAACTCCTATACGTACATCATGAGCATGCTCAATTAAAAGATGTTGTGTTTGGTATATTAGACTTTATTTTAAAAAAATTAATGAATAGCAATTTTTTATAACTCACACACAGACAAAAACAAATAAGACAATGTTGAATCCAAATGTCTAAAGTCATTGAAATAAATATATACTATTTATATAAGATGTCCTGAACGTTTGATAAATAACTCTGTTTCTTTTTTTAAAAAAAATAAATAAATAAATAAATAAAAAATTAGAGTGTTAGAACGTCGTACACTTTCACGACATTTTTTCAAAATGTTCCCATGGTAATATTTTTTGTCAAAAATGTAGACACATAAATAGACAGATAGGCAGACAGCCGTTGGGACAGAAGTAATAATGGATTTAGTGATGGATTTGTGGATGAAGGAATTGATGATTTAGTTGACAATTAGATTGATTGAACGATTGGATAAATGGATATAAGAATAAATATAAAAACATTTGGTAAATGAATGAATGATGGATTGATATAAAAAAACACAAGACCAGAAGACTCCATCAATCTTAAAAATTGTTTTTTTCGAAGAAAATATTTACCTGGTATGCTAACGACTAATTTCAATTTAATCCTTAACTTTTAATTAATCGTTAGTTTCGATTAATTAAGCAAAAACTTTAAAACAATGATGTCACAAGTAAAACTTATTTAACGTTATTGCTGAATATCTTTTAAAAAGGACTGAGATAACTCTCTAATATGTCATCTTTTAACCAGCTAAACGAAATACTGGTATGTTGACATTATTTGGTCAAAATGATAAGCGGGTCTTTTTGGCAATATAACTAGCCAAGCTGAACAATTATTCACATGAAACTGAGTTTATGGGCATTAACAAAACAGTCCTGGCAAGGAATTACATTATAGGATATCGGTAATGATTCAGTTTTCAGTAGAGGGTTTATGGATTCGGCAATTTGATCTCCATTTTCAAACCCAGTAATTCATCGGAAAAGTTAACGTCATTTTCTGTCTCTGAGTCAGACTCATTATTGCCATTAGCTTAACACGCTTTTCATTTAGATTGATAAGTAGGCAAGTGTTATAACCATGGTAGGCAAACTTTATAAACTTTTAAAACATTCCTGTTTGTCAATATTTTAAAAACCAAAATGTTAGTGTAATCGTCAGGAAATTTGTTATTACTTATCGACAACTATTTTTTTTTCTTTGCAATAATTTGTAAGTAATGGGTCGATTAAATGTTAAAAATATTATAATCGTAATAATTTTTAAACGATTAATCGAGAAATTAATCGTTAAATTCCTCATCCCTAAAATTTACTAAACATTTCACTATAGTTATTAAATTTCTATTACATTGAGTCAATTTTTATTTCTGCTGTTTAATCTGCAGATGTCAATGATGCTATGGGGTGGTTTTTCTTGAATGGACAACAAATGTCTCAAGATAACATGTGTGAATTCGAGGTTGATGTATTTTACTTGTCGGTGGTATTTGAGTGTGAAAGTAAAGCAACTCCATGTTTGATACAATTGACAACTACCATTACTCAAGACGCCATTCTAGCAGAAAACATAGTAGTTTTAAATACATTTCTTGGTGACGTCCATGAATTTAGTGTATCTGTAAAATATGCTGCATGTACTTTGGACCGAACATTTAAAAGTAAAACATGCATGATCAAAATAAAACCGAAAGATATTAAAAAAGGTAAGTGCCATTTATATTATATTTTAAAAGTGCAAGATTGTTCATGATTGTATTAAATTTTTAAAAAGTCTATATGTTTTGACATTTTACACTTGAGTTACAAAAATCTCAGTAAAAAGTGGTGCTAAATTAAAAATAAGAAAAAGTGTTCTAATTTTGTGAAGCATTCATATATTCTTTTAGTACTCAAAATAATATTTAAAAAAAAATAAAAGTAATACATCAATAGATATTAAAATCACTCTTTCTGCTAGCGTTTTCTATAAGTTTTAAAAAGAAATTCAAACGTATAATTAACAAAATTGACATACTAATTTTTTTAACATCTAGATTCAATAACAGCGCTACAAAACACACATATGCATGCAAGCGCACGCACACACACACACACACACACATACACACACACACATTCACACACACACATAAACACACATATATATATTTATTTATACTAGAGGCAAGTACCCGGCTTCTCACGGGTTTTTAATGCGGTTTTCTGTAGAAGCATACTAAACTGTTTATTTACATGAAGTAAAAATTAAAAGGGTACATTTATCTTTAAGCAGGACAAATACAATTGCGTATCCGAAAGGCATAGTGACTGCAATTCTATACCAACAATCCCAAGACACCAGTTAAGACTGCACTATCTTGATAGTATAATTAACAACTTTCCGAAATCCCATTGTTCCAAATATTAGAATTGAAGATTTTCAATTTTTATTTAGCTTATATGAGTAAAAAACAAAATTATTTTGTGGCACCAGGCTCCCAATAAGTGTTATAATTTTTTTCGTATGTTACCATCGCAGAAGTGTACTCAACAATTTTGGAAATTTTCATTAGTGGTTTTTAAATTTTACATAGCCAATGTAAGGAAAAAACGCATTTGGGCCCCCGGCCCCACGTGAGCAGGAGTTTTAATATTTTGGTAATTTTCGTCGTGAGTGCCTCCTCAACAAATTTCCAAACTTTTATGCTTCTACCGTCACTGAAAATTAGAGAATACGTGATGAGTCTGTTTTTTTTTTAAATTTCAGAACAAATACATTTTGGCCCCGGCCCCCAGGGGGTTGATTTGTTTTTACTCCTCTTACCATTCCGGATATGTATTGCTAAACTTTCCAAAGTATCATGCTTCTAACTACACGGATAATTAGTAATTTTCGCTCATATAAAGAAGAAAACTACATTGGGCTTCGGCCCCCTTAGAAATATAATTTAAATATATTTTCACCTGTTACCATTGGAGATGTGAAATATAGTTCACTTAAAGAAAAAATACATTTGGGCACACCAGCCCCATCCAAAGTGAGAATTTTAAAAAACTTTTTATCAACTTCTGTTGGGAGAGAGTGCTCAAAAACTTCAAAAAGTTTCATGTCTTTACGTATACGGTACATTTGAGAATTAGAGATAATACAGGTTTTAATGTAAGAAAAAACTACATTTGGGCCCCTAGCCCTCAAGAGTGGGAATTTCAAAATTCTTTTTTGCGAATTAGTGTTAGGAGAGTGTACTTAATAATTTCCTAAAGTTTCCTTCTTCTACCTGCACGGGAAATAGTTGAATGGGGGATTTTCAGTATTTATATAGCGTATATTAGTAAAATAAAATACATTATGGCCCCCGGCTCCCCATGAGTGGGAAGTTAAAAATTATTTCTCGCAAAATATTGTCGGGGTAGCGTACTTAACAACTTGCCAAAGTTTCTTACTTCTACCTACACCGGAAATAGGAGAATTAGTGATTTTAAATTTTTATATAGCTCATGTAGGGAAAAAAAAACATTTGGGCCCCTTGAAACCAATAAAGTGATAATTGAAATATATTTTCGCCCGCGATATTTTGGGAAATGTACTAAACAATAATCCTAAAATTTCAAGCTTCTGCCTACTCAGGAAATAGGAGAATTAGTTATTGTCAATTTTATATACCTCAA
>MUZC01000269.1:728465-744480 GCA_002072015.1 Radix auricularia | reverse complement strand
GGGGGGGGGGGGGGGAATATGTTTTTGGGCCCCCGGGCCCCATGAGTGGGAATTTAGGGAACGATTGCCATTATTGTCGGGAGAGTATGCTCAAGAATGTCCAAAAGTTTCATGGTTTTACCTACACGGTAAATTTGAGAATTAGTGATGAGTGAGTTTTTAATATAAGAAAAAAAATACATTAGGGCCCCCGGCCTCTAATGAGTGGGAAGTTTAAAATTTGTTTGTGCAAATTAGCGTTAGGAGAGTGTACTTAACAACTTCCCAAAGTTTCATTCTTCTACCTACACGGGAAATAGTCGAATGGGAGATTTTCAATATTTATATAGCGTATATTAATACAAAAAAAACTACATATGGGCCCCCGGCTCCCCATGAGTGTGAATGTATGGAACGAAACCTATTTAAGAACTTTTCCCATATGATTTTGTGTACGTTACCAAATTTCACTTGACTGGGTTGTCTGGATCTTGAGTTATTAGGGAACAGACAGACAGACAGACAGACAGACAGACAGACAGACAACAAATGCATCTTATACAAATATATAGATATTTATATGTGTATGTATGTATATATATATATATATATATTAGCAGACCTAGTCGTTCGTTGCAACGATCTCAGTAAAAATGACTATTAAAGAGTCCAATAAGTGATATGTTTTAAAAACAATTATGCCAGGCATCTACACGGAAGTGTGCAAAAAAAGTCCAAGTTTCATAGGAAATGGATAATTAAATTAATAATTTAAATGCTTTTTAAAAAAAGACATTATAGGGCCAGGCTCTAAAATGAGTCATAATTTCTAGTCAAACTTTGTTTCTCAACATTGTGTAAAATTAATTGGGGAATTAACCGGTGGCGGATTTAGCTTTGTCTTTTTTTTTGGGGGGGGGGGGTGCGAGGAATTTCAGTGGGCGCCGAAAATTTTACTAAAAACAGTTTTTTGGGTAAATACTAGGGCTGTTAACGATTAATTTAAATTTAATTGTTAACTTTTGAAAAATTAACGATTAATTAATCGTTAATTTCGATTAAATCCAAAAAAAATAATTTAATATGCCAGAAGTAACACTTATTAAGCGTTCTGATAAAAATCTAAATAACACTGGAATGTCTCCTTTATATATCAAATTTTCACCAACTACGCAAAAGTGTGTTTACATTAATTGATTCAAGTGATGAGCGGGTCTAATTGATAATATACCCAGCAGAACTGAACAATCATTGACATGGAACTTGTGTAACTGGTATGCTCAAAAGGTCTTGGCAAAGAATGACATTATCAGATATTGGTGTTCATTAACTTTCATTAAATGGATTAATGGATTCAAGAACGTTCATCTCCATTTTGTAACGAAGTAATTCATCAGAAGAGCTGTCGTCATTTCTGTCTCTGAGTCAAACGCCATTACTACCATTAGCTTCATACGCTTTTCATTCGGTTTGATAAGTAGGCAAACTTTATCTACATTTTGAACATTCCCGTCAATCAATATTTTAAAACCAAAATTCATGTCATGTTCAGGAAATTCATTATTTATCAGGTGCTATTTTTAAAAAGTGTTTATATATACTTGTTTTTTTTTTACTTCCAATTATTTGTAAGTGATGTGTCAATTAATCGTTAAAAATAATTCAATCTTTAAACATTTTTAATTATTACTCAAGAAATTAATAGTTAATTTCTGCAGCCCTAGAAATAATAATTATGAGCCAACTAATTTAGAAATTTTTCCAAATCATCGAACAAGACAAACAGAAGAAACAATATAAGCAGATATGTTTTCAAAATAGTGACGTATATTTATTTCAATAGTAGATCTATATTTCTTTTATCTAAGAAAGAAACTTAGTTTATGCGAATTTTTATAGAGCCCTGAGCCTTATTTAAATTCCTTTCTACGTGAACCTAAACGATTTATCGTTGATTCAAAGTCAAAGTTCTCATGTTCATTTGAAATTATTGCCAATCCAGACAAACTTTCGTTTTTCATTTTTGAGCGAAAATAATTTTGATGATTTTTAATCATTGCTACCAAGAAGATTCAAGTAAATTTGTATAGAGTATTGACAAATTAGGGAGTCCTGATGCCATTTATTTTTCAAACAAGAATGGTAGAAAGTTTTTAAGTTGTAGCTCACTAGTTGTAGATAGTGATGGACGTTGTGTTGGACGTTGTGATGGATGTTGTTATGGACGTTGTGATGGATGTTGTGATGGCAGTTAATTAAGATGGACGTTTTGACGGAGGTTGTGATTGACGTTATGATGCATAAAAATCTTTGAAGGTATACTATTCAACGATTGCTTCTTCAGGGTTAATATGTTTGTAAATTTTGCATCAACTTCAAAGAGAATCTTTATTTTCTTCCAACATTTTTGATGGATCAATACAATAGAAATAAATAGCTGTGCCCCTAAAGTCATTAAATCGATCATTTATTTATTTTAGTATTGTATCCATAATAGTGAAGTATGTTTCAGATTTAAAACTAGTAGTTGTATCATCAGCCCTTTCATCTCTACTAAGTTCAACTGCCATACTTTTATTTTTACAAATTTGAATTTCTTTAAATTTTGTTTTTAACATCTAGTTTGGAACAATTTTTGTTAATAGTTGATTAGACATCTACTTTCAGAATTTTAAAAAGCTTGATCGCTTCTCATTTCAACAAACTTATTTCTTCCAACATCAATCAATCGTCTTGCAATTGCAATGTCAATACTCTTGCGCTACAAGTGGTTTGATAACACGAAAATATCAACCAGCATTTGTACAACTAGCACCAGAAAAAAACAAAATAATATTTGTTATTAAAACAGATAGTCCCACAGCTTCTGCCCTGACTTCAGACACTTCCTCTATGTTATGTTCGTTTCCCTGAATTTATATCTTCTAGAGTGGCTAGAATAGCAGAGAATGATTCAACAACTGCATCGACTGCATACTTATGGCTTGACTATCTTGTATCAGAAAGTCATTTCTGAGTTTTTACTGTTAATTAATTTTGACATTTATGATCTTTTTTAAAAATATGTAGACGTGGTAAACTAGACGCAAAGAATGCATACAACCTTTCAGCTGACCCCCCCAAAAAAAACAAAAAACAACTGCAAATTACTGTGTACAGAAATGGCTTCGATGGTGACCAAATTCAAAACATGGGAACAACATTGGGTGAAAGTTTTAAGTCCACTCTTAATTCCAGACATCACAGATGCGCCATCGTATGCCTTTTCTCCACAGATTGTGATGTCAATGTTTCGCTTTTGTATTTTGTAGTTCCGTTAGGATCTTCTAAGCAAATGCAGGTTTGCAGCATTTCTGTTTACCAAAGTATACAAGCCTATAAATCATTTCGTCAACATTTCTTAATTTTAAAACTGAACGTAAAGTGACATCTGATGAATTTTAGATATATCAATTGTTGAATCAATAATCAAAGAAAAGAAATGTGAAGACTTAACTTTATTATTAATTGCAGCTGAAAATTCAGGTGCAAATGATTGAATTAAATGAATTTGCATATCATTACTTAAATAAATTTCATTTTTCTTTCTAAACTTTAGATGACTGTTTAAAGTTGAATCATAGTCGGCTAATAAACTTAAAATTTAACGAAAATTTCCAGTATTACTACAACTACCATCAATAAAGCAAGATTGTTCTCTGTGTCCTCTGTTTTTCTAAAACAATTTCACGCCTATCATTCTTTTCAAATGCTTCTCTATTGTTTTCCACTTAGCGACGCTCCTGACTGACCAAACCAGATATTACAGTTTTGAAATACGATATTTAGCTACCCAATATTGTCGTATTGCAGTTTAGTGATTGATTAAAAGTTTCGTCTTTAAGAATCTTTGTTTCTGCTGTAGTTACACCTTTGTATTGTTATACATATATATGTATACAAACATATATATATATAAATATATATATATATATATATATATATACACACATATATACATAATTTCGGAATTAAACAATTTATATCTCGATTAATCGTTGAGAAAATATAACAACTAAATTTTTAATCCGATTAATAGACTTGTCAATTACAATTTATTGGATATCAAAATGTAAAAATAAAAAATAAAGAAAGCCCCCGCTAAATATGTCATTTCCTATAGAATGCAAGAACATTTTATTTCAAATATTTGAACTTGAACTTGGACTATCCCTTAACTCGACGCTGGGTCGTTGGGGCACCATTTTGAGCTGCGCACTAACTTATGCCAAGTGTCACAGTTCTGAGCTGCCTTCTGGGAATCGCTAAATGAAAGGCCTGTCCACTCTTTGATGTTGTCCTCCCAACTCTTCCTTGGTCTGCCTCTTTTCCTTCTTCCCTGGACTGTGCCTTGCAATATCGTCTTTGAGAGACCTCCAGATCTTGACACGTGTCCGTACCATCGTAGTTTCCTCTTTTTAATTGAGGTGAGAAGGTCCTCGTAAGGGCCAATGACAGCACTTATTTTGTCGCGGACAGCTTCGTACGTGATGTGCGCCGTGTAGGAGATGTTTAATACCTTTCGAAAACATCTCATCTCAAGCGCACTAATTCTTTTTTTGGAGGTCTGCGGTGAGCGTCCAAGTCTCACAACCATAGAGGAAGACTGACATCGCCAGAGAGCGCTCAAATATTTACTGACAGTAATTATCAAAAGGTTAATGAAATTTGCCTACCATGATTCTAGCCATTCGCATGCTTATCAAACAAAATTAAAAGCGTTTTAAGTGAATGGCAGTAATGGAGTCTGACTAAGAGACTGAAAATGAGGTCAGCTCTTCTGATGAATTATCTACTTACAAAATGGAGATCAAATTGCCTGAATCCATCAACCCTCTACAATGGTGGAAAATTGATAAACACTGATATCCGATAATGCCATTACTTGACAAGACCGTTTTGTGCATACCAGTAACCTCAGTTCCATGTGGATGATTGTTCAACCTAACTGGTTATATTGTTTATTAGAACCGCTCATCATTTGAACCAAAAAAATGTCATAAAACTTGTCTTTTTGCGTAGTTGGTAACAAAATGACATATAAACGAGACATACCATTGCTCTTTGATAGATTTTTAACTATAACGTTAAATAAACGTTACTTATGACATCATTCATTTTATATATTTGCTTTTATCAAAATTAACGATTTTATATGTTACAGACGCCCCTGTACAGAAGATTATTGCGTCCTTCGTACTTCTATGGTTTTTGTTTAGTCCTGTATTCTTACTAGAGTTTTAAATGATGATAAAGTTTTGGCTTTCTAGTTTCTTCAGGCAACCCATTCCAGGCCCGAATACCGGACTGAAAGAAAGAAAACTTGTATGTGTTTGTTCTTGCATGTGGAATAAGAAAGGTGTTTTTATCTTTATGTCTGTCTGAGGGTTGTATTATGTTATCTTTGTGTTGTATTCCTAAATTAGAATTAAAAGCCTTATGTATAATTACTAATTATATCTTAGTTCTTCTATCCTCTAGTGTTTCAAGGTTTAATGATTTAACTAACGGTGTTACTCTTGTCAGTTTTGAGTATTCTCCAGTAATGAATGTGACAGCTCTTTTTTGGATTTGTTCTAACTTATCAATATTTTCTTTGGTGGATGGGCCCCATATAGAAGATGCATATTTTAGTATAGGTCTCATTAGGGTGAGGTAGTATTTTAGTTTTATATCTTTGTTATATTTGTAAAAGTTTCTTTTTATAAAACCTAAGGTTTTGTTTGATTTTTTCAAAACTTCATTGACATGGGGATTCCAAGATAGTTTCTCATTTATTATGACTCCTAAGTATTTTGCATCTTTAGTTTGAGTTAGTTCTTTTCCATGGATGAAGTATTTTGAATTTATTTGTTTCTTTTTCTTTGTTACTCTTAGCAGTTGACATTTTTCTGGGTGGAAGGACATACTCCAGTTAGTTTCCCATTTTATTAATTCATCTAAGTCTTTTTGTAAAAGTTTGCTATCTTGTTCTGAGATAATTGTTCTATAGATTATACAATCATCAGCAAATAACCTAACTTTAGTTCCTGTTGAGATATTGTCGGGTAAGTCAATTATATAAATTAAAAATAGTAAGGGACTTAGCACAGTTCATTGTGGAACTCCTGAGTTAACCTTTATTGGTGTAGATTTAGATCCATTAATTATTACAGTTTGCTCCCTACCCAATAGGAAATCTTGGATGCAGTGATGTAAGGGACCTGATATTTCAAAGTATTTAAGTTTTTAAAGTAAACTAAGGTGGTGAACTTTGTCAAATGCTTTTGAGAAGTCTATTAATATTGTATCTATTTGATCATTATTATCTAAGCCTTTTGATAGACCATCTATTAGACCTATCAATTGTGTTTCACATGATCTGTTCTTTCTAAAGCCATGTTGGTGTGGGCATAGTGCATTATATTTGTCAAGGGGGCTAACTATTCTGCTATATATTATGTGTTCCAGTAATTTACAGGTGATACTATTATGTGATACAGGTCAGTAATTACCAGGGTCGGACTTATCACCTTTCTTAAAGAGTGGCGTTGAACTGAACTGTCCCTTAACCTGACGCTTGGTCGTTGGGGCAACATTTTGAGCTGCGCGCTATCTCATGTCAAGTGTCACGGTTCTGAGCTGTCTTCTGGGAATCGCTAAATGAAAGGCCGGTCCACTCTGTGATATTGTCCTTTCAACTCTTACTTGGTCTTACTCTTTTCATTCTTTCCTGGACTGTGCCTTGCAATATCGTATTTGAGAGACCTCCAGATCTTGTCACGTGTCCGTACCATCGTAGTTTCCTCTTTTTAATTGAAGTGAGAAGTTCCTCGTAAGGGCCAATGATTGCACTTATTTTGTCGTGGACCGCATCGTTCGCGATGTGCGCCGTGTAGAAGATGTTTAATACCTTTCGAAAACATCTCATCTCAAGCGCATTAATTCTTTTTTGGAGGTCTGCGGTGAGCTTCCAAGCCTCACAACGATAAAGGAAGACTGACATCGCCAGAGAGCGCATTATTCGAATCTTTGATCTCAGAGAGAGCTTCTTGCTTTGCCAGATGTTTTTCAGTTTGCTTAATGCTGCAGTTGTTTGGGCCGTTCTGGCAAGGATTTCTGGCTTTGAGCCTTCATCGGATATTATAGACCCTAGATATTTAAAGGTAGGGACCTCCTCGAGTTTTTGCCCGTTTTTCCGTATTTCACTTGTGAAATTCTTATTTGCCATGATCTTGATCTTCTCTGCATTGATTTCCTTGCCATAGGCCTTTGACGTCTTCTCTAGCTTGGCGAGGAATTGTTTTAGTTCGTCCTCGCTGCCAGCTAGGCCATCTATGTCATCGGCAAACGTAAGTTAGTTATAATCCTTCCTCCGATGCTGACCGTTCAGACATGGTGTTGGAGCACATCAGTCATAATTCTTTCAAGGAAGAGGTTAAAGAGGATGGGGGAGAGGCAGTGGCGTATCTAGGGGGGTGGAGGGGGCGGTCCGCCCCGGGCGGCACTCATTGAAAGGGCGGCATTTGTGGGCATTTGAAAAATAAACCCAGACATCTCTGAAAACCACCCCTTTTCTTTGGAAGGAGGAAAACCATAGTGAAACAAAAAGAATATAATTTTTTTAGTTAAATTTAACGGATTCCTGCAACATTTGTTTGATTACATATTGTTTGTTATATCTAACGCAGAACATTTTAAAAATTTAAAATCCTCAAAAATGGTAACTATTTATTTGCAAAATTAAGTGGCATACGTCACAGATGGCGCTTATATAAGAAAATTACACAAAAAACAACAACACATCACCGCTGGTCCGAATATATGTAGTATTAATATTGCACGACAGTTTTAGCGTTGAATTGCGACATTCGCAGAATGATGCACTAACAAGGACCTACATGACATAGTGGTTCAAATATTGTGTTTAAATTGCAAGAAGTAAAACATATTACTGTTTCCGGTTTTTTAAAATTATTGTAAGGTGAACTTATAAAAAATTAAATTTATTTTGTTTTTATTGCATTAAATTAACACACATAACTTGTATTTTTCATTAATATACGGTTATTCATTAAAAATGAACGATTATTCATTTCTCCGTTAATAAACACCACAATGACATAAATATTCAGAAAAAGACATACTTAAAAATTTCAAGCGTCTTGGAAAATTGACACCTGAAGTGATGAGTAAAACGAGATCAGATGCTGGAATTTTACACAGTTCATGGCAATATTTTATTTTTCTATAGTATCTCAATGGGAGCCCGTCTTTTTTAAATTAATGCAAACTATGCAAACCCATTTGACGAAACAAAGGTATGTGCTATTACAGAACGCTATTGCAGAGAGTTGGAAATATCGACTAGATAACAAGTTAAAAGGAGAAAAATATGAGAGGGGAACATTCAGAAGACGTGGTATCTTTGGAGCAAGAAGTACAACGAGAAATGTTTTTATACATAGATGTAATTATAAAAGAAAATAAAAGAAAGAGGATTCTAAATGAAAATTTTGAACATCAATTAAATCTCTTTATTTACATTAATAAAGAAATGTTTGAGATTGAAAGAGAAAGGATCCAGGTTTTTATGGCAATGCACGGGGCCGGTCTTAGCTATTGCGGGCCCCTATGCAGCTTAGTATGCGAAAATGATTGCGTGGGCCTCAGTTTGGGTAGAGATAAGGTATTAATAAGGATAATAAGTGAAAATTAAGATAGGTCTGGCCTATGAAAGCGTTGGGCTCACTGCGACCGTATAGCTTGCAGGAGCCTAAGACCAGCCTTGACTGTACCTACACTACGAGAAGAGGCATTATATTAAAAAAGAGGGGATATATTGAACTACCCCCTTGATCTATTAAAATATATTTAACAGTAACTATTGAAAAATCCTTTATCCAACCTTACAATTTTTCTAACAATTTTTTTCGATTGCTATCAGTTTATCTAGTTGTGCAAGGAGCTTCTCCAAACTGAAGTTGAAAAAAAATATTTTCGCTCCACAATAAGTGATTTAAGACTACAAAATATTGTAATATTCTCCATAGAACATGATATTACAAATAATCTAAATCTTGATAACATATTAAACGATTTTTCGACTTTGAAAGTTAGGTGAGTAAGTAAATTTATAAATAGTAAAAAATATGTTTACATGCTGATGTATACATATTCTGTTTTTATTTAACAAAAATTCATATATTTATAAATAAAAAATAAAAGCAAATTAATTGTTAATGAAATTGGGTGTAAATTTGGAATATCTTTTGTCTCATGTGAGGTGGGGGGGGGACGGACCTTTGACCCTATAACTTTCTTGTGGCCTTCAAACAATTATCTTGTATTTTATAATGTGTATCTATAGGTTTATCATCTTATGCGGCATCTTTTATTACTGCTTACATGAATAGGGCAGGCAATGGTAAAATTGTTCCCCACCTTTTACAATGTACTTCGTTTCAATTACAATTATTTATTCATTTTTTATTAAGTTATAAAAACGATCATATGATTAACTTGATTAAGATGCGTCCATAAATTACGTCACGTGATTTCGGCTGATTTTCACCCCTGCCCCCTCGTCACACGGCGTAGGGAAACGAAAACTTAGACCCATTCTTTATTGTGACGCGACAAAGGCCCCCCCCCCCTATACAAGCGGTATTTGTTATTTGAAAATGAGCATGTTTAAAATCATTTTTTGTTTGTTTGGTCATTTAAATATGTTTTTAGTTTAAGGTTGCACACTAACATCTAACACGCGTGAAACCACGTAAATCGTCATTGCATAAAGTTTGGGTAATCATATATTTCAGTGTAGCTTTTATTTAAAGTTGCACGTTTTGAATGACATGAAATGTGTGACCCCCCCACGGTGCGTGACGTCATTTATGGGCGGCCCCTAAAAGGGCGGCATATTGGAGACCGCCCCGGGCGGCAAAAGGTCTAGCTACGCGACTGGGGAGAGTAAACACCCTTGTCTGACACCAACAGTGGTCATGAACCAATCTCCCAGCTTACTGTTGTAGAGTACTGCGCTGGTTGCTCTGTTGTACGGGTTCTTGATCACAGCAATGAGGTTAGCATTAATACTGAACTTGTTTATGGTCGCCCACAGTGCTGCATGCCACACTCTGTCAAACGCCTTTTTAAAGTCTAAGAAGACAGGAAAGAGGTCTCTCTGGTGTTGCAGATGTTTTTCATAGAGAACTCGCAAGTTGAAGAATTGGTACTTTGTGCTCCTTCCTGCTCTGAAGCCTGCCTGTTCTTCTTCAATGATCTGCTCTGCTTGTGGTTTCAGTCTGTTTAGTATTACCATGAGCATGACCTTGCTGGGGTGACTAATCAGGCTAATTGTACGGTAGTTCTGACATAATTGTAGATTACCCTTCTTTGGGAGTTTTATAACCAGCGATTGAGTCCAGGGTGTTGACCATTCTCCTGTCTGCCACATCTTGTTGCACATGTTGGTTAGAATGTTTATTACTGGGTCACCTCCTGCCTGAATCAGTTCACCTGGGATTTTGTCTGCTCCAGCCGATTCCCATTTTTCAGCTTTCGCACAGCCAGCTCCACCTCATCACGGAGACATGCATAAATAACATAGACATGCATTCCATTCTCCGTGATGAGGTTGAAGAGTGGCGTTACATTGGCTAATTTTCAATCCTGGGGCATTTTACCCTAGTTTAGAAAGGCTTGAAAAAGAACTACAAGGATTGGGGACAGTTCATTGCTTAATTCTTTTAATAACCTGGCAGGCAATTCATCTGGGCCAGTAGCTTTGTTTATTTTTAATTTTTTTAGGAGTGAATGTATACTTATCTCATCTACAGCTATGTTACCTATTTCTTCCAATTTTATTTAAATTTATTGAAATTTCCTTGTCGCCTGAAGCAGAAAATGATGATGCAAAATATATGTTAAGGATATTAGCTTTAGTCTCATTATCATTATAGGTTTTATTATTTGAGCCTTTTAGTGTGGCTATACCTGAAGGCTCCATTTTCTTTGATTTGATAAAGGACCATTAGTTTGTATTGTTATCTTTAGTTATCACATTGTTTATATAATTATTTTGGAGGTTACGGCTAAGTTTTTGTGTCAAGTGTTTAATTTTAAAGTATGTTTTGTGTTTTCTTTCTAAATTGATTGCCTGCAATTTCTTAAATAAATTCTCCTTTAGTTTGCAATATTTTTTTATTTTTTAAATTGAAATTGAATTGGCATTTATTAATTCTATTTGCAGTTATTTTTGTAGGAACATTCTGATACATTATGGTTTTTAGTTTTGTTTTTATTTCCTTCCATATTTCTTCTATGGGGCTATCTATGCTGAATTTACTTAGGAAATTTTGTTGGAAATTAGAAGCGGAGTTTAGAAAAGATGTACGATGCCTATTACAAAGAACAAACTTTTATTATTACTCCTATATAAAGAATTTATAGTCAAAACAATTTTTAATGAGTTTAAGAAATAAAAATGAAATCTACAGAATATTAAAGAAAAGCCATAATCCATGGATTAAGGAAGGCCGCAATAGCCTTCTTTACAAAAGGAGCATCTGTAACATATAGGATTAGATAATTACCATCATCATCAAATTATTAGCCTGCCAAAGTATTTATTAATTTGATATTTATGTCTTAGAATATGTAATATCGTTGTGTTCTGTTTATGGTTTCAATTTTTAACTTTTTTTTTGTTTTGTTTTTTAGTTCACGTGGCTAGTATTTCAAATAGGGGCTAAAATAAGTTAAAAATCTACAGAGACGAATATAATTTTTTAAAAACCTAACTGGAATATTTGGTGCATTGTTTAACCTGATCAAATGTTGCAATGTATTTTTCCAGACATATTCAAACTCCTGTCTACTGAAATTACGACAGCTAAAAACAAAAAAATTGATACTAGACAAAATTACTACATTGACAGCAGTACCTAGAATAAAGTTAATCAATTAAAGTAATATATATATATATATTTATACATATATCAATATATATAATTTTGCAATGTCTGTCATGTCTGTCCGCCCGTGACGCTAGGCGAGGTAACTTCCGTTTTAAAAAAAAAGATATAGATGTAAAAAAATGTTTAAACTCGTGGTTTCAAGACTAACGTAGCGTATTTCTCACAATATAAGATTTATTCCTTGCGTCAACATTAAAGTTTTAATTAATATTTAACGAAAATGAAGAGCCATGGTTAAATTGATGTAATTAAAAAAATTATTGTATTTGTTGGTATTAAATATCCGTTTTTTGTATGCGTGCATGCCAATATTATGAACGGCATTCTAAATTTAGTTGTCAATATCAATGTATAATATCCTTTATTTTTCTATGTGAAATTTACAATTGCTTTGTGTTTGGTTGTCAAGTTTCGATGCGTTTTGATCAACAAGGACATTTTTCATTACTGCAAATGAGTTTTGTAAAGTTATACTTCCTTTTCGCTTTTTTAAAAAAAATACACTAATAGAGTGCATATTTGTGTTTTTAAAATAACAATATATTTAAAAATAGAAAAATCCCCTCCACATTTATTTTTGTTTCATTGTCATTTACACGCATAGGTGCATCAAGGAATTTGTAGGGGCTTGGGGGCCAAGGGCTTAACCTCCATGGGGCCCACCATACATGGCGGTGGCGTAATATTTTATGTAAAAACAAATTGTACACTTCTTTGGGGTCAACCTCAACTGGGGGTCCGGGGGAATTTTTAATTTTGTCCACCCTCCCCTCTCGTAGGTACGCGACTGTTTACATGTAATATTTTATTGCGTGTTAGACTATTTTTTTAAAAAAAAATCACTTGTATTATAGAAATGGAGGAATAACTTACTTAAAAATAATGAAAACTTTTATTAGAATATCAAAAGGGTGTAAATTCTATATTAAATTATAAATATGATTAACTATTGATACTTTAATATTTTCTTTTATCCTTTACTTCAAAGGTTTCATGCAAGATTAATAAATGCATGTTACTCACAGTTGAAAACCGCAAGTTAAGAAACAAATATGAGACATTTAATTTAAAAAAAAACAAAAAAAAACTGACTGTACTACGTGATAGTAAATAAAACATAGAATGATCTGAATTCGGTTATATGAAAACAAATATGTAATCGACTCAAATAAAAAATCAAATCTATTTAGCTAATTTATATGAAATCTGTATAATGTTAAAACTTGATTATCTCAAAACTACAAAAATGAGACATAGCGGTTTCTTCCCTTAAACTTTACACTTGTAAATAGCTGCATTGGTGTTTTTTGTTTTTTTTAACACGTGTTTGATAATGTGGTTGTAATAATATATATTTATATTTTTATCCTAGAATCAAGAGTCTGGTTTTTCTTGCCATTCATGATATTGCTTTGTACGAGTGTAATGTATGTTATGTAAGTATATACCGTAATTATTAAATCATCAACATCAAATACGATGTATCAAAGTTCCCTAATCGAAACCATTTTCAATAAAAAGCTGTTTATTTTCAATTAAATGTAATATTTAAATTGACATTTAGCAGGAGCGTCCAAACATTTTGAGTGGGGGCCATATTCCAGGAAGTAAGTGTATCCAGTGGACGCGTTAAGATAAATTTACAAATGACGTAAGCCGGATTTTTTAAAATGTAAATATTAATAGGATGGGTGAAACTAAGATCTTAAAAGTAGTAAATAGGCAAAGTCAGGCCCAATGCAGCTGGATTTGCTGGGAAAGCTGTAGTTGTCTGCTGCGACATTCAGCATCACTCTACACTGAAACAGGTCTAGTTGCTCATGCCCTGGAGCATTTTCAAAGTCAACAAATTAGTGAAGAACATACACAAAAAAACCCACATGATTTCCTCTTCAATAACTGCTAACTCCTGAAATCGTCTTAAATCCTCAGCTAGGGATAAGATGTCTGTTAGATACAAATGCTTGCTCATTTAAATTTCTTTTTGGAAAACATGTCATGTTTTCTTGTAATGAGAGGGCATGTGTGGCATTATGTTGCATTTGACGTAAATGCATGTTTTAAAAAGGACCTTGATATGAACATATTATTAGCTTACCACGGTCGTGTGCCCTGAAGAATTTTAACAAGAACGTTTAGATTTCTTGTAACAACAACTAAAAATACAAATATTCCAGCCAAGCAGGATCAGGTAATTCTGGAGATAGTTTTTCTTTTGTCCTTGAAGTGCCAAATTTTTAAGTCTGTTTAGCCCTTTGTGATACAAAAATATTATTATTCTCCCTGGAAGTAAAAAAAGACACAGCTGAAACTCGCAATGAAACAAGGCTTTAGAGTGAACTACGTTTTTATCTTTTATTACTGGCTTAATGCTATGTAAGATGTTTGTCACGTGGAACTTGTTTATAAATGATACAGTGAAGTTCAAAAGCTTTGCCAACATCTTTTTTGACTTTGTTACTGACAAGTATTTCTAATCACTGTGCTCAACACTCAGTGCAAGGGCGCCATCAGTAATAAATATCTATATTTTTTCATAGTAATTTAATGTTATAGACAGCAGAAACAATGGAAGCAAAAGATCTGTTTCCTGTCTTTGGCTTTAAGTTTCTGAAGGTCGAGTATTTAGATAACAATAAAACGTCATCGATTTTCGTCATCATTTGGCGTACTTAGATCAGAACATAAATCAAATGTAATTATTTATTTAATGTTGCTACAGAAATAATACGTAAGCCAATTATTTAATATGAGTGTGAGGGACGGATACAATTTAAACGCGGGCCGTGTTTTGCCCACGGGTCATACTTTGGACACCCTTGACCTATCGCATACATTGCATTTGCTGGAATCGAATGTATTGATGCCATCAAATTAATTTTTGTATTAAATGTTTTGATAAAATACTTTAAAATAGTTTTCATTCGTTATTTTAAAAAATAAAAAAAGTTTTATTCATGAGATGAAATACATTAAACTTAATAATTTCTTCCATAGAAAAAAAAAGCTATGAATTAATAATAAAAATTGTATTTTAAAAATCTGAAGTTCTTGTTCATATAGGCTTGATTTTTGTTTGTTTGTTTTATTTTTATACATGATAAAACTCTTTTTCAGACTTAAAAGATGTCAGTTCAAGCGAAAGGTAACTTTTTAGTACAATAAATAGCAATATTATCTAATATTAGATGCGGCTCGCGGCGTAGCATACCCCGCAGTACAGCTCATAAATAGTGCAAAGAAATTAAGGGTGGGGGGAGAACATACAAGAACTACATCACGAAGAAATCAGAACAATGCGAATGAACAGCTGTGTTGGGAGGTCATGTTAGAAAAGGTAGTGCGAAAGGAACGGGCACAAACACAAACATTAATGTCTTAGCCGGGGCTTGAACCTACGACCTTTCGCGTGTAAGGCGAATATAATAACACATTCACTGTGACATCCATGCTGTTCTGTTGTTCTGAAAGAACAAAGTAATTGACCTCAATTGAATGCATTGTTGGACTCGATAAATCCCCCCCACCCTCTGCACTAACTTTTCTCGCCAGCTGATTGGTCGGTGGGGTTAGACAGCTTGCTTAATGTTCGGCATGGTTGAGCCATGAGTAGAATTATATATACTTACTGCCCGCGACGTAGCATACGCCGCAGATTGCTCATAGTTTATGCAAAAAAAAGTGTGTGTGGGGGTGCGGGGGGGGGGGTAAACCTACACAAATTACATAACGATGAAATCAGAACAACGCGAATAAACCTCGGGTGCGGTGATTAATGCGACTTATTTTACCACGTTTTTCTTAGTTTGCTTTCTTGTCTGGATGTTTGTCTTTCCGGGGCAAAAATTGAATTCCTTTTTTGAACCACTTCTGATCATCCAATTTTGATGAAATTTTGCATGCATACTTGATTCACATGACAATTTAATATTTCATTAATTATAGTACTCAATTCTACTTAATTATAGTAGAATTAAATTCTATTTTTCCTTATATGGAATAACTAATCAAATGTCATTTGAACCACTTCTGATCAT
>MUZC01000269.1:711547-725806 GCA_002072015.1 Radix auricularia | reverse complement strand
GTGTCTGTCTGTCTGTCTGTCTGTCTGTCTGTCTGTCTGTCTGTCTGTCTGTCTGTCTGTCTGTCTGTCTATCTATCTATCTATCTATCTATCTATCTATCTATCTATCTATCTATCTTTCTATCTAGTCCGTCTGTCTGTCTATCGGTCTATCGATAGCAAATAAATAGCTTTCGAAATGAGATAAAATTGTATCTGAAATGAATATAATTAAACGGTTTGTAAAGCATTTGGTGTTGTGAAAAAGCACTAAATATAACTTTTACTTTTATTTATCAATCAATATATCATTGAAATATTTGAAGAGATAAATTAGAAGTAATTTTTGTCAAGTTGTACTATTTTAAAATAGCTAGATCTAAATTGCTACTACATTGACTTGCTCTTTTGAGATAGAACGAATGTAGATTCATATGTTAATTACTATTTTTAATTTAATTCTAGGAGTGGAAACCAGCTTTTATCTGATTTTGTTAGATATAAGACGTAGTTTCTGTAACGTCTTAGGGTAGTCCCTTGTCTTTTAAAATAGTGTTATTACCCGTCAAACTGACTACAGTTTTAAAAGTAAATACTGTAAAAATTGATTTAAATAGGTATTCAGCTTATCCTATAATATTTTTAATGCTAATTTTATTAATGTTTGTGTGTTTACAGTTTTCTGAACTGTTTGTATGTTATGGAATTTATTTAGCTTATGTATACAAATATACACGGTTGCTTACTAAATTAACGTTACGCTTATGCTTAAATGCTGCGAACAAATTATAAATGAGATTGCAATTAGTCTTATAGAAAAGTACATGTGTAATATACAAAAAGGGTGTATATGCATGCGCCTGACAAGACGTCACAGAACAGCGTGTTTTCATGACTTTTTGTCAAGGTCATAATACAGTTTTGACATGTAATCCATCTACTGATTAAATTCGGTACCATACTAAATTTAGAAATATATGTAAAATGATTAGGCTTGTCATGTGACTAAATTTAATTTCAAATCTATATTTTAACGGAGGAAAAAGACACAAAAATAATCTTCTCATCACTTTAACCTTGACCATATTCACTGGAATTTACTTTAAAATTCCTAAACATTTAACGAGTGCAATGACTAAAGTAATGAAACTTGAAAAAAAAAAAATAATAAAATAATCCCGAAAGATGGTTTATCAAATGGATTAAAATTATGCCTTTGATTTTGTCCGAATTAAGACATACCAATTTTTATCTTACAAATCATTTTTAAAAAGGTTGCTAAATTGATCATGTTTAGAGCGTTAATATTGTAATTTGTATTCAAATAAATTAACTTAAACTTTATTAACTTAAATAAAATCATAAGAGTAGATGGGTTTTGTGGGTTTTTTTTTTTTTTTAAAAGCTTTTCAAGAAAAAATTTTAATGATAGATTACACAACAAATTAGTTTAAAAGGTTAGGTCTAGATTTTCTTTAAAAAATCTAATTTACTTTGACGTTTTTATGGGTTTTTTTTTATTGATATGAATTTGTATTATACAACTTGACAACTTTTGTAAATAAATAAATTATACTTTTAAATGATATGAAAAATGAATTCCTTTTTAACACAAGAAAGTTCTGTTAGAAAACAAAAAAATAAATATTTCTAATTGTGTGTTTAAGCCTAAGTCATGGGCGTATCAGGTTGCGAAAGGAGCTTCCTAAAACTGAAGTTGAAAAAAATTATCTTCGTTCCACAATGAGTGATTTAAGGCTACACAATTTTCAATTGTTGTCCAGAGAATAATATATTTAAAATAATTTAAGGATTGTAATCATAATACACAATTATTTTACTTTGAAAGTTAAGTAAGTAAATGTATAAATATGTCAACATAAAAATATATGCAGTTTCTTGTTTGTAAACAAAGATAATTCATTTAAAAGTGAAAAAATAAGATCATATTAATTGTTTTTTGGGTGTAAATTTGCAAAGTTTTGTGTAATTGGGGAGGGGTGGGGGTTGAAACCTCAGTAATTTCTTGTGGCGTTTAAAATTAGTGTCTTGGTATTTTTTATAAATGTGTATTTATAGGTATATCATCTTATGCGGCCTCTTTTATTACTGTTTACTTAAAAATGGCGTGCAATAATAGAAATGCCTTTAACCTTCACTTCGTTTTAAGTGCAATTATTTATTTATGTTAATCTATAAAAAATAAACATATGATTGACATAAAAAGGGCCATCCATAAATGACGTCAACGCCCCCTCCCTCGTCACACGATACTCACAATAACGCTTCCCAATCCCATAAAAGTGGACTTTTCTAATTGAAAATGAGCATTTACATACGTTTTTAGTGTAAGGCTGCACGCTAATATCGTAACACGCATGAAGGCATAAAAACGTCATTAAATAAAAAAGTAGGTGACCTTATATTTCAGTGGAACTTCATTTAAAGTTGCGCGTTTTTTTGTGTGTTTCTTACCCCTCTCACCACCGAGTTGCTTGACGTCATGAACTGACTGCCCCTAAATGGGTGACATATTCAAGACCACACCGGACGGCAAAATTTCTAACAACGCCACTGGCCTAAGCATATTTTTGTTTTCAAATTTTGTTGGTACTTAAGCGAGTTTCTATAAATAGTCTGAAAGGCCTAAGAAAAACATTATATTTTTCATTGTAACAATAACAATATACAATATAAAAGCAAAAGTCACACACTCACTGTCTCTATGACTCCGTAACGCGGGGGGGGGGGGATATTGTATAACAGTCCATATTATTTAAATAAATCGTGCAGCGTTTCTCTAGTAACATATTATATGACGCGATTGATTTAGACTATATTTGAAATTTGGAAGAGGGAGCCATGTCAAATATAAAAGACGTGAGCATCTATAATATTTAAACACGTTGTGTAGATTTCAGGAAGTTTAATATTTCGTGTTTATTAAAGAATGAAAAGTTTCTTGGGCATTTGAAAGAAGGTGCCCCACAACTACAATACCTAGCTTATTGTATATAAACAAATCAATTGGATACTTTTTGTTTTACATTTTTTCTGGTCATGCAATTTTTTACCTAGGAAGTTATTAAGAGAATTTGTTCTTTACCGTCCTTGACATAATGCATTAAAAGCAGATGTGATAAAATTGTCAAACTTATCTCACATTTTTTATTTTACATATATGTATACACATTTCCATGCAGCTTTATTTATTGTCTACTTTTAAAAGAATTTTATAGTAGCATATTGGTGAAACCTCTTTATTGCTTTGTGTACTCCAAATTGTTATACATTGTTAATTAGAAAAACTTGTGTGTGTACAATATATATATATATATATCTACATTCTTAGTTTTTGCAGAGATTTAATGCTATAAGTGTTGCATTGTTTAATTTCATTACCATCCCTGGTTCTTTTTTCTATTAAATTTGCAAATACAAGTAATGATACTAATACGTATAGTGCTATATTAATAAAAGAAAAGGAACAACTGTAATTAATCATATTTCTTGGCAATAGACAATAAAAAAAACCTAAATGTTAAGGAAAACGCTTAAATATGAAATTGACGGATACGATTTTTTCTATTCTTTTTTTTAGTTCTGTCGATCAGGGTCTACGAATAAGATTTTAAATTTCTATAAAACTTAGTATTGTCTTCTTAGAATAACTGTTAACATATACAGTTGGCAGGATAAGAAAGATCAGTATGTGGAAACAATTTATTTTTTATTGTATTGCAAGAAGGCATACAACATTTTTTTAGAATTGTTATTGTCATACTATTTACCCTAAATAACGTTATAAATGTGGTAATACTAGAACATATAATCTACTTACTTCGGTAACTCTGTATATGTTTTTTTTTAAATTTTATTTTGAGTATAGTGTCATAAATTAAGGGTAAATATTGTACAGTAAAGAATAGGTTTCCGCCAATTTGTTTCAGGCTGATTAGCAATTTACAATCTTTTTCATAGGAATGTTATTCCCATGAGATTCCCATGGGAAACGTCCAATGGGATGGGATGGGATCGGACACCACATATTTGTATTTCCCATGTATTTAAAGGCTTGTGTAGGTTTAAAATGAGAGTGTCAGAACGATACTGAATTGTCATAAAGTTAATAAATTTTGTTTGGCATATTTCTTCGTTTATGTAGTCCTATATAGTAGACACTGAACCTAAACTTTCATAAATTTCATAATTTTATTATAAATGTATTCCATATTAAAATTATAATAGCTGATGTATGAAGTATTTTCATTTATGTAGTTAGTCTGATATAAATGTTTCTTTAATTAATATATGTATTTGTATCTCCATGTAAAGCGCTATGAGCCCGGCTCCTAGCTGGGATACAGCGCTATATAAATTATCATTTTATTATTATTATTATTATAGTAATCCCATGGGATGGAATGGGATAGGATGGGACAGGGATAAATTGCCATGGAATGGGATGGGACAGAAAAATATGTCCCATGGAAAAGCCTGGTAATTTAAATATGCACTAAGTATTGATTCGACTAGTGAACCTGCAAAAAAAAAAAAAAAGTGTATCTTGCAATAAAACAAAAATATATTAATATAACAAATTATTTGTATTTTGTGTTTGTGTTGTAAGAATGTTTTTTTCATTAACTTAAATCCTACCCGTGTTTTAAGCATTGTTTTGCATATTAACAGTGTGTTCACTGTAATAAGTAGTTGCCATCATGACTTAGTAAGCAATAAGTAAATAATAATTATTTTTCTAATTTTTGAACTGGAAAGAACTATAAAATTTTGAGTTTTTTAATTAATATTTTCAATAAAATTTTAAAGAAAATGGAATCAATTGTACATTGCTATCATTATTATTATTATGTTTTAAAATACTAATATTTCTGTATTATACTTCACCACAATTATCCCCACTGTCTCAAAGAAATTTCCACAAAATACCGATTACATTCAAGGTCACCGCTGAATGACAAAACTACTACAAATGATGTTGCTTGGGCAATTATAATTGCCGCAACAAAAATAAGTACACCCATAACAAATTGTAAGCAAACAACACTTTCTTAAAAAAAAAAAAAAAAAAAAAGAACTCCTGTATTTAAGTAAAACTCGGTAACCATTTTGATGTAATAATTAATTTATTAATCAAGATGACAACACTATTATGGCATTGTTGTGTTAGAGCTTACATATTTATAAAAAATCTTGTAACAGTGTAAAAAAGGATCACCAAAAGAAACACATTTGAAATGAATGAATAATTCCACAGAAATATTGAACTAGTATGTGACCGTCTGCATTGTTTAACAGTAAAAATAAATCAATGAAATTAGATTGTTTAAAGTTTGATTAACTTTTGAAAATAAGCTTATTTCCAAACCTGTGTAATTAATTATTTGTTTAATTATAGTTATAAATTTAGAAAAAAAAAAGATATTGTTTCTTTTTATAATTAAACTTTTCTCCCGACTACTGAAAAAGATTAATTGTATGATGTTTGCCTTTAAAATGTGTTCATTTTGTATCTGTCAATACGTTGTTTACTGTTTAGAGGTGTGTCAAAATAAAATAATGGCGTGGCTGCTGCATCTCTATGGTTGTTTCTAGTTGAGTGGTTGTCACTCTTGAGGTTTTCATTTTAGCAATACGTTTGCTATACTTTCCACTTGTTGCGGGGCAGATCTGTTGAGATGAAAAAGTAAATGTTATGGTTTTTTTAATAGAAAAACAACACACTCATACAAAGACGCAAACAAGATGAAGTCAGTCCTTTTCAAAGAGATATCAAATATATTTAGCAAATTAGTCAAGTGCGTATAAACAGATCTTCACCTTTCAATTGTTCATAGAAAAATAGCCACAGCAGAAACCCAAACTCCCTAAAAACTTTATGGACTTCAAATAGGACATTGATCGAGAATGGCACTAGGAACTTTGGCAAGTTAAGAGAAGTTTAAACATTGAAGAGAGGCTGATACAGGAGATTGCAGTTGTATTTATAGGCTTCGTAGGATACGTCTTTAAAAAGACGATTTGATTTCGCCAGGGCTGCATTTTTTCACTTGTCCTGTTCAAAATCTTCACTGAAAAAATCATGCAAGGGACGTAAAAGCTGAAAAGTCCCCCCCCCCTCCCGTAGCGGTTGCTTCCAGAAGCGGCCACTTGGGCGTCCAGGGAACTAGGTCGAAAACGACTCACACTAAGTTGTCCTCTCGAGGGAGGGGTAGACATTTCCGTACTTCGACTCGCTATCACTTCGGCGCCACCCCGGCAAAGCTGACGAGTCTCAATGGTTTGGATGGCCACAATGCGGGGATCATCACTGCCCTACATAGGGTTTAACACCCACAGGAAGGTTTCTGCAGAGCTGGTATCCTAAGCGTTTCTAGCGGTACCATTTGCTAATCCATACTGGCGCTCCTGGCCCTAAACCGGAACTGCTTGGTGGCATTGCTAGTTCATTGTAGGGGTGGGGGGGACAAAACGGTCGCTTCGGAGTAACCCGACCCTCAGATCCGTACAGCGACTGTAATCATATATGACTATCACCTAACACCTAACATCGGGCTTCGGCATTCCATGCCAGGAGTTGTCAGTTTCATGTTGTGGTCTGCTCCACGACCTTACTCATCTGTCGAACCGCGTAGAGGCCACAACTTCTTGCTAAAGAGACTCGAACCCGCGATTTCTATTACTAGCACATCGACCGAGTGCACATGATACTCGACCACTGTGTCTTTAGTTTTAGTGCAGTATCGAGTGTAGAAAGAAATCAACTTACTAATGCGTCATAAAAAATTATTAAACAAGTTGATGTCTAATTATAATAAATTCGGTCAATATGATGTTTTCTACATGTGTGATTATAAATGGAATGAATTTTCAACGTATACTTTGTTGTAATTTCATAAGACATAATTATGTGTTAAGAAAAGGTAAACTTGATTACTTAAGCTTTGGAGTTCAGAAATTTTCTTGAAAAACTTCTTATGCAATTAATATTTCTATGATGGCAACAGAGAAGTAAACATGAGGACAAATCATGCGCCCTTTGATGGGTATCACACAGTTTTTTCTCTCATGCCAATGGGGCATTTAGTATCCACGTGGATATAATTAATTTGAATAAATATCAAAGAGAAAAAAAACCCATCTCATAACCAATTTATTAAAAAACAAAAATAAATGTTAAAACTAAGAATCAGAGGCATCACTAGGGGTGCGATCCACCCCAGGTGACACAATCATAAAGTGTGACACCACAATGTATAATTATGTTTGAGCCCTTGATTTGGTTGGCACAGGCAGACTCGGGAGTTCTGTGAGGTAAGTCGTGAGGGGCTGACCCATGAGATATCGCATTGGGTGACATCAATCCTATTAACGCCGCTGCTAATAACTATCAAAGAAATCTTTATTACCTTCTTGGCTTGTTAATGCATTCTTTATTATCTCTACTATTATTTAAATGCCATGCAATACAAAATATAAATTTGATCAAAAGGACTCACAAATTCAGTTTAGTTTGTCTAACGTTTTCAGAAATGTGCCATGGTAGGTGGGAGGATGGAGTTTAGTCTTAAGTTAACTGCATGGGTGATACCAAGCCTACGCACTCAACTAGATTTTAGCACTTGATTATACGTTCAATAGAATATTGTCTATTCTACTTTGAAACTTAAACAAAAAATATAATTTATTTGAAATAAAATTTTATTTTAGAGATTTACCATTAGATCTCTTGAAAATTAAAGATTTAAGTCCCACACCTATTTTTCTTGCGACGTATATAACTGTCGACTCATGTGACACATTATTTACTGACATCATGTGCAATGTTACATGCATGCCGCTACGCATGGTTAAGAGCGACGCTTTTAAGGAATCTCTTACTGTTTAGATACTATTTTGACTTGGTTGCAGGCATTAAGATTGTTTCGGCCGAACTCCTCGTCATCTTCGATTATTTTGATTTCGTCTGCAAAGTGCAGCTCCACTCTGTATTCATTTAATTGTTCCTGAGCTATGTGTTCCATTTTCAGCTTTTTAAACCAGAAAAAAAAAAAGAATTGAATTAAGTTGTGATTGTTTGAAATTGTCCCGCGGGGAAAATCGGCTTGCGTTCAAATATTAACTTGCCCATGATCTAATGTGAAAAAAAATAAGAACATAATATTTTAAAAGAAGTGACGTGTGCTATCTTGAGTAAAATGACGACATAAAATCGATGATCATTTATTGTTTACAAACTAGTATATTGATAACAAAAAGTAGCTGAAGAAACGTGCTGCTAAGTGTTATGTTTTTTTTATCAACTGCAACAATGCATTGATATAGCATAGGTTTAATTTAAATTTTAAGGCGAATTTTACAACACAAATTTAGACGGAATATTTTCGGCTATTGTTATATTATATAACACATTACTTTAAGGTACATAATATAAAATACACATCTTTGTTTTATGACTTTACCATTATTTATTAAATATATATATGTCATTATACAGATAAATACAAACAGGTATTTTATGGTTAATTCCTTGTACCTATATGACCCAAGGGGCTCTTTATGTCTATTTTTTTTCTGGTTATAAAAGCTATAAAGCAATTGTTTAAGCGTTGACAACTGGGTAAATGGATGGATCTTGACAAAACTTAGTGTGTCATAACTTGATTTTCAAAATTAAATATTATAAAGCTTAATAAGTATATATACCTCATACTAGGAAGAAAAAAAACATTTTGTATTCTATGCCTTTGATGACATGTAATTGTAACAGAAAGTTTGCTAGTTTCCTTTGCGAAAATGTACCCAAAGATTGCCTTACTGTTAAAGGTGTGTTAAGGTTTATAAGACTATCAGACATACACTCATTTCAAAAAAATATATTTATACAGAGGACACTTTGTTAATTAAACATTATCCTAACGAGGTCCTTGAATTTCATTTCTTCGGGAATCATTTTAACCCGCGAACGGATATGTCAGCTTAAAATATTATTACTACTCAGCTAATATTAGAAATATAAACGCGCAGTTGTTATTTCTAGAGTGTTCCAAAGTCGATCAGTTATGAAGTTGACAAAATTATCGATGGCTGATGTTAACCAAAATGGTGTTTGTATTTCGACTGGTTTCCTTTTCTAAATTAAAAAAAAAATTATTCTTTGGTTACGTAGGTATTTATTGATAATTTCTTTGAGATTAATTAATCCTAAGTATTATTCTTTTTTTTTAGTTTGTTTAGTTGAAATAGTTATTTCCATGAATGAAATATTTTGAATTAATTTGTTCCTTTTGGTTGTTACGCTTGACAGCTGACACTTTTCTAGATGGGAAGGCATACTCCAATTATTTTCCCATTTTATTAACTCTAGATTTTGCTATCTTGTTCTGATTTATTTGTTCTATAGATAAGACAATCATCAGAAATAACCTTACTTTTGTTCATGTTGAGATGTTGTTGGATAAATCATTTATAAAAAAATTAAAAAGAGTTAGGGACCTAACACGGTTCCTTACGTAGCTTCTCAGTTAACTGTTATGTAATGGAGCTGATTTAGATCCATTCATTATTACAATTTGCTCACTAATCAAAACGGGGGCTGAGACGGCAATCAGGCTGATTCATTACTCAATAGGAATTTTCGTATCAAAGGATGCATAGGACCAGACTGAGAGAATACAAAGTAGACAAGTTTTTGAGTAAATTAAATTGACGAACTTTGTAAATGCTTTAGAGAATTCCAATAATATTTTATCTATTTGAATATTATTATCTAAGAATTTTGATAGATCATCTATTTAATGTTTTTAATTGTGTTTCACATGATATGTTTTCCTAAAGCCATGTTGATATTATTATTAGGGCTGTTGTCGATTAATTTAAATTTAATCGTTAACTTTTGAAAAATTTGTCCTTATAAAACTGCTTATTTTAAAGTTTACACTTTAAAAATCTTTTTTTTTTTTTTTGATGAAGAAGGTTGTACGTAAAAACAAACTATTATTAGTAATTAATTTTTAATTGCTTATTTATCAATCGAAAATTTTTTTGAAAATTTTACTTTAATTTTAATCGCTATTTTATCAATAAAATACATTTAATCTATACAATTTTTACCGATTAATTGAGAAATTAATCGTTAATTTTCGCAGCCCTAGTTATTAAAGAAAATTATTTTTTGGTAGGTGATTAACTATTCTACTATATATTATGTCATAAATTTTGTGTTCTGGTAATTTACAGGTTAAACTAGTAATTGACACAGGTTTGTAATTACCAGGGTCCGAATTATAACACTTATCAAAGACGGGATTTAGGTTAGATAATTTCCATTCCTGGGGCACTTTACCCTGATTTAGGGAGGCTCGGAAAAAGCACTAAATGACAGTTAAATGCTTATTTCTTTAATAACTTTGCAGGCAATTCATCTGAATCCGTAGCTTTATCTTATAGTTTTTTACGAATGTTTTTATATCTATCTTGTGTACAGTTAAGTTACGTATTTGTCCATTTCATTTAAATTTATTTTTCCTCCATTAACACCCGATGCTGAATACGATGAAGGAGAATATATGTGGAACATATCATGTTATAATTATAGTTTTTATTATTTGGGTCTTTTCATGTGGCTTATCACGTGGCTACATTTTTAGCATAATTTATAAAGAATCATACATTTTCTCTGTTATCCTTCTAAATTACAATTTAATTTCTTCAAAAGGTCGTAGTTGCCATTAAAACTTTCAGAAATATAACCATTTGGGTTTAGCAAAGTTTGGTTGCCGGTGTCACGAAATAAAGTCTCCACCAAAATAAAGTCTCCCCCGGAGAGTTTATTTTAAAACAATTTCGCCCCCGGAGAAATAGTTTTAAAATGAAATCTCCCCTGTTAAAATAAATCCTCCCCTTAATTATTTGAAATTATAAATAATTCTTTTATTAAACTTTATGACTTATAACATAATTTGCATTTGTTCGACATGCATTTGTGTATGATTATTGGGAATTCAACAATCATAAGCTTAGTCAGGGGCGTAGCTATTTGTGGGTTAAGAGAGTGTATGCCCATAAAGACATATATTTAGATTTGGTTAATTGGCCAGAGTTATTAAAAAGAATAACAGACAAATGAACTGAAATATAAAGATGATTAATTAATACTAGAACTTTGCATCGAAGTCTACGTTTGTAACACGAGTTAGAATTTAAATGAAATTTGTGATTTCTATTTGTGCATTATAATAATTAAAAAATATCACTAGTCTTCTACCCGTAGAGTTTACTACAATAGCAGAAACAACAAAAATTAGCAAATCCAAGTAGCAAAGGTTTGTGGATTTTAAAAAAATAATTAAAGTTTACTTTTTAAAAAAATAGTGAAAAACCTTTAAATGGGATTAATTTTTTTTTGTAGCCGTCTCAAGAAACACAGCACATGCTAAAATTTAGACAAAAAAAATTACTTTACACGTTTAAACAATGAGTGTCGTAGCTAGGGTTGGAGTCTACCGATAGGTTAACTTTATTGTGTAACATGGGTTTAGGTGAGGCGCACGCTTAGCTAGTTTGAAATTCGCGTGCCGTGGAATTAGTTAGGTATAAATTCAATTACCCTAGAGCCCAAGAGGTTGAAGGTGTAGCTCAGAGGTGGGCTTTTTTATTGATGACATGTGCTGTTGTGTGTGTGTGAAATGATTGTCATCTTGTTTCCCAAAGATAGGACAGTCAAACGTGGACAAAGGAAACGTGGAACGTTGATACGTTTAAAACTTTCCCTAATCATTTTGTAAGATCATCACTTACTTCACATTTTTGTACGTATTTGTTTGTAGGCTATGTTATTTAATTGTTTCAAAATCATTTACGTTATTGCTTGATATTATTGTAATGTCCTGCAATGAATTATTTGAAATGATAAATTTAAATTTAAAGTTTTAAGGCAAACTCTAATTAAATTTTATTTTAATGTAAGGAAAATAGTAGTATTTTCACACAAAAACACACATATATATATATTAATACTAGGATTTGACCGAATTTATAATAATATAGTGAAATATAGCCGAACCCGGAGCTGGAGACGAATTTGTGAACATGGAGGGATTCCGGATTTTCCAGAACTGGAGCGTCAATACGTTTCCGTAACCCACTGCTATAAGCCCAAATGTCACCCCATCACGACTAAACCAATAAAACTCCACCTATAATTCAAGTGCCACATAACAGGAATGTCACCCCTTGTTTTAGTGTCACACAGTGCTGTCAGCACCACCAGCACCACCCCTCTATTTAAGGCTCGCCCCTGCTTCTCTAAACACACACTATTCACAGAGTTAAAAAGAAACACTGTATAATCGGGTTATAGGTTAAACAGGTAAGTTGCGTAGCCTGATTTTTGTTAGCCCCCCACGTGCCTTTACTTAATTGGGTCACTCCCACCACTTTTCCCCCGACTTCAACAAAGGATGTCTGAAAACCCGGCATTTGTGTGACTTGGCCGTTTATAACGACAAAAACTAATGCCTTCAAAGACTTAATTCTTGCTTTATGAAACAAAACAATTGCCCTTATACACCAAAAACTCCATATGCGTCAATTTGTACAGTGGTGAAAAAAATCAAGTAATTAAGCAATTTTCAAATTATGTTACCTCCCTGAGAAGTGTCAAACGATATGCTCCTCAGCCCCTCATATCTCTGTATATCTACGCCACTGCCATAAATAGTATTATAGTAAACAATTATGAATATTACAGCAATACAATAGTAAGTATTCTATATTCTTTTGTTTTTCAATGATCTCTTTATTTAATATTGAAAGTGTGATGGGGGCGGATTTATTTTGGGGGAGACATTATTTTACAGGGTAGGGGAGAATTTATTTTAATTGGGAGCAAAATATTTTCTCCGGGGGAGAGTTTGTTTTAAAATGGAACCTCCTGGGGGAGACTCTGTATGGGGGAGGATTTATTTTGCAACACCGGCAACTAAGTCTCATCCTTTAGTTTCTCTTCACAACTCTAAATCTTCAATTTTCTATTTCATAATTTGGAAATTAAATATTAGTAACTATGAGTTTTTAAATATCAACCGAATTATACATTTTAATGGTTATTTTTACGGATCTGTGTGGCAGGCTTCATTCTCGCTAGTGGGTTAATTTGATTTGTTTTAAACTCAGAGAAAGTAAATAACAGGCTATAATTTATAACCGTTTAATCACCTCAAAAGCCGTGATATTCTCATATATTCTTTTCCTCTGTGTTCTTTCTTCAGGCAGCACCAGTGTAACGTCTACTCCGGCCGATACTACCTCTGAAATAATGTTTAGTTATATTCTTATTTTTCTTTTGAAACTAGATCTTATTGTTTTGAAAGGAAAAACAAATGAAACATTTAAAATATAATTAGAACATTCTTAAAAATAAAATTGCATACTTTCTTCCATTTAAATAAAGGATCACGAAAAAGAAATTGAAAATAATGCTAATAAATATAACGTATAATATACGGTATTAAACGTTAAAAAAGAACAATACGCATAACATTTAAAAAAAAACAACAACATTTCAATCAATTTTAAAATAAACTTTAAAAAGTGAAAAATCAAAATGTCACCTGGATTAACTAGCTGAGTTGTCATGTTGATTCTCTCAGCCTAAATATTACATTAGCAATATTTAAATTAAAGTCTAAGAAATGAAAAATTTAAAAAAATGGAAAAAAACCGAGTCGTAAATTGTAATTGTAATATATATTATAATTATATGTAATATAATATATACAGTATATAGACTAATAGTCTTTAATAGTAGTAATAGTATGTAATTGCAGCCAAAGTAATGATTTAAGCTAAGTCTATTTAATGTTGATAGAATAATAAATAAACATCTTAAGCTATACATCACTACTGATTGTATTTATTTTTCTGACCTAAAAATTGTTATTGAAATTCAAAAATATGCAAAATTATAATTTTGTTACTGAGTTTTCATTACATTCATAAAGCCAAAGAGAATCGGAAAATTCGGAGGCCAAACTGTTCCAAATTTAGAATCGGGAATATTTACAAACCTGTAAAACTTCACGGTAACGGTTTGCACAGTGGTTACTTTACATTTTCTAATTTGCCGAGCATTTAATTTGAATGGTAGCTTAGATTGGCATAATATATTATGATTGATTTATCCTTTATGCAAGCGGTAGTTCAACAGCTAATCTTTAGTTGTTGTCAGAGATAAAAATTTATTTTTTTTTTTTTTTT